>JAVJIF010017841.1:0-65277 GCA_038442645.1 Agave tequilana
TTATTTTTTTCTTCTGCTCTTCTACCTGCTTCTCCATCTGCTCCCTCATCCTTTTCTGCTTCTTCTCTCTCCTCTTCTTTTATCCTCTCCTTCTTCTCTTCCACCTCTTTCTTCCTTTTCTCCTCAAGAATTTTATGATTTTTCTCCTCCTGCGCCCTCAGCTGCCTCTTCTTCTTCTCCTCTTCATTCCTCCTCCTCTCCTTCTGCTGCTCATCCTCTTCCTTCCTCTTCTCCTTCTCCTGCTCCTCCTCTCCTCTTCTCTTCTCCTTCTCCTGCTCCTCTCTTCCTTCCTCCTCTTCTCCTTCTCCTACTCCTCTTTCTCCTTCTTCTCCTCTTCCCTCCTCCTCTTCTCCTTCTCCTCCTCTTTCCTCCTTCTCTTCTCCTTCTCCTCCGCAGAAGTGGCTGCTCTCAGCAGCTCTTCTTCTTCTTCTTTCACTTTTAATTTCCTCTGCTACTTTTTTAGTTTTCTCTTCTCTCTTCTCTTTCTTCTTTTTTCTTTAATCAGCCTTGAGTGTTTTCTCAGTCTCCATTTTTTCAATTTTTCTTTCTAGCTGATGCTCTCAAGTACTGATTTTCATTCCTCAAAAGTTCAATTTCTTCAGCTTGTTCATCCTGTGGTGCTGGCAAATAACCTGTAATAGTTGGTTCTTGTTCACTCATCCGTTCCTCAACTATTTCGGCGGTTCTGGTTCCATTTCCGCCGAGATGTTAGCTCATTATGTGTATCTTCTTCTTCTTCTTCTTCTTCTACCTCTCCTCCTTCAAAAGAATGCCAATCATATTTCTTTCATCATTAGAAATGTTGGTCATTCGACACAAATCTGAAATAAAAAAATAAACTGAAATCTTATAAAAATCTTATAGTTGTACCGCAGATGAATGAAACATTTACTAGAATAACTAACAAGGAACTGCGACCTAGGTCACAGTTATAAGCATTAAATCAGACAAATAAATCCTTACTGCGACCATGGTCACAGCACATATCAATAAAATAAATATAACTGCGACCATGGTCGCAATTTATTTACAACGACTTATCAAGGAAATGCGACCATGGTCGCACACCATTGTGCTGCACATAAATTGAACTGCGACGGAGGTCGCACTCCATTTTAATGTATAAAATTTTAATTAATATTATATAGTCGCTAACATTTAAAAACTTACGATATGTACGTCAAGCTCATTTAGATCAAGTTCAAGCAGAGCTCTGCTAATGTTTTGGAGATCCCATCTTACTGCCTGTGGGGTTTTGTCCTCCAAACCAGACATCAGCTCAAAAATAAGAGCCCTTTCACAGAGCCAATACTGCAAAATGCATAATTACATTAGTTTGCACAAATATTCATAATATATAAGAAAATTTCATACAATATTTACCAAATATGATATTCATACTTACAATAATTTGCATGGAGGATCCTTACAGCTCATACGTGGTGTGCCTGAAGATGTCCATTGACTCAATCAGGAATTGCCAACAGTTTTAGCCCAGCATATTATCCTCATCAGCTGCATATTTACAATCTGTTCCACAATATACCATGGCACCGTGCATTTACTGTCAGAAAAGAATATAGTAGCCGACATATATAGGATGATTATTGTCGTAAAGTTTTAAGCTGCAAGTCTTTGTCTGTCTCTTATAATTTCATTTAAAGTCACTTGCTGCTCAAGCTGTTCATCCTTGGTCACATCTAATTCACCATCCTTCTTTTTTTGACCAGAAGATCATCTAAAGCTTCTTCAATGGATACTTTCGTGATCTTCTTTATATTAGAAAAATAATATTTTATAACCCCTCTGTCCTTCATTGTACACGTCTTATTCATAATAAAATCCGCCCCATTGATAGGTAGACTAAAAGTTCGGGCAACATCCTCCACTATTAACTCAATTTGTTTGCCCCTAATTCTAAGGTCTTCGTATCCCTATCAACTGGTCTATAATTCTCAGTACACTGATGTTTGATTTTAGATCTTTTTCACCTTTAAATTCCTCATTGTAGAAGGGCATGAAGATTGGGCCAAACGGGGTCTTCTTCATCGCATCTATGAAATTGCTCTGAATGTGCTTTTTGAATTTTCTAATGAATTCGCACATAGGCTTTAGGCTCGATCTCAGAGGACGAACCTTCACTTGTTGTTTACCTATAGATGAAGAAGCATTAAAAACATTAGTTTAATGTTTATTTAAAAATAAAGGAAAATAAGACTGCGACCTTGGTCGCAACAGAATTTAATAAATTATAATTCACTATGATCTAGGTCGATTGATATTTTACACTGCGACTCCGGTCGCAATTTTCTAATTAAACAAAATAATTCACCAATTATATCGTACAGCGACCAAGGTCGCAGTGTAATATATTAGTGGCCAGTTAATCCAATTTAGTAGAATATAATACATTGCGACCAAAGTCGCACTGCAATTTTGTAATAAACCTAAAAAATTTACCATGAGGAGACCTTTGCATCTGTGACCATACTCCCAATAAGGAGGATTGAACGGCAACATTATGACATCTTAAATAATTTTTAAAACTTTACAACCAAGGTCGCATACATCTAGAAGGCTAATTCAAACAACTGCGACTCAGGTCGTCAGAAAAGGGACCATACCCCCAACAAGAGAGCTTGAACGGTAATATTACGACATCTCAAATAATTTTTAAAACTCTGCGACTAAGGTCGCATACGTCTAGAAGGCTAATTCAAACAACTGCGCCCAGGTCGTCAGAAAAGGGAATGAAAAAATAAATAATTTTAAAAACCTGCGACCAAGGTCGCATACAACTAATATGCTAATTGAAACAACTGCGACCTAGGTCGACAGAAAAGGGAAGAAAAAAATAAATAATTTTTAAAACTCTGCGACCAAGGTCGCATACATCTAGAAGGCTAATTCAAACAACTGCGACCAGGTCGTCAGAAAAGGAAATGAAAAAATAAATAATTTTTAAAACTCTGCGACCAAGGTCGGATTCATCTACAACGCTAATTGAAACAACTGCGACCCAGGTTGACAGAAAAGGGAATGAAAAAATAAATAATTTTTAAAACGCTACGACCAAGGTGGCATACATCTACAACGCTAATTCAAACAACTGCAACCCAGGTCGACAGAAAAGGTAATGAAAAAATTAATAATTTTTAAAATGCTACGACCAAGGTAGCATACATCTACAATGCTAATTCAAACAACTGCGACCCAGGTCGACAGAAAAGGGAATGAAAAAACTAAAAAAATTGGACCTTATCGCTGTGTTACAAATTTATAAATTTAAAAAGTGATTCATGATTGCAATTTTGCGAATCTTTCTCTTATTTGCGACCATGGTCGCAAGTTTTCAAAAAAAAAACTAAAAGAAATGGAATCAAATCTGAAAAAAATATAACTATTAAAATTTACAAACCCTAAAAAAATTTGCTTTTGTTTCCCCATTACCTTTTTCTGCGGATGATTTCTTTGGCGCCATATGTAGCAAATATATTTTTAAAAAACTAAGAAATATTGTGAAACAATGCACTAATCTCTTCAGAATGATCAACTAAAAATTTAGATCTGTAATTTTTTTGAAAGGAAATATTTTACATATAGTAAAAAGTTGTGAGGGAGGGTATTTTCGTCAAAGCCACTGTTGAAGTGACTGATAGTAAGTCGGGCGGGATTTCTTTGATTTTTCTCCGCCAAAATTAATGTCAATTTCGTGATATTATGTTGCCACGTCCTGCCGGCTGAGAAACTCTCTCAGCTGTCGGTTGAGGTACAGTAACATATATATATATATATATATATATATATATATATATATATATATATATATATATATATATATATATATATATATATATATATATATATATATATATATATATATATATATATATATATATATATATAATATATATATTAATATATATAATAAACAGCAGTTAATAAATTCAGATCCGCATAAATGCATTTGCATTCTGGATACTTCTGATGGCAGCCTTTCTCACACTATATATGTATGTGTATTATGATTTAAATATGCACTTAATAGTATATGACAGCTTTTGTATATGACAACAGTTTTAATGAATTTTAATGGACATCTAATCAAATGTGTGCTATGTTCACACCTCAATTTATTTGTCTAATTCTTAAGTTGTTCACTGTGATATCAGTTTTAATTCTCTAAGAGTTTTCAGAAGGGCATGCTTATAAAAGATATTAGTTTGAGGGATTTTAATTAAATTAGTATGTTTAGTTTCTTATTGAATTCTCTGCCATTACATGTTGCGCTTTCTTTAATTTATGTTTATGCAAACACACTTCTGGAACACTATTATTCAAAGTCAATTGACAAATATTTCTTTATGCTATGTTGTATTAAGTTTTCTACTGTCAATTCTAATCTTACTATTAATTTTACTATGCAAGCATTTGTCCTCATGACTTGCTATTAAATTTGCTAGTGCTCTAAATTTCATGTATGTCTTGAAATCCACCTTTCTTTTTAATGGATTCTTTGATTAATAATTCTGCTTCATTAATCTATCATCGTATTGTTTCTTTTTGAGTATCGCTATTGGTTTCAAATTAACTATAAAATAAAATAAAATAAATAATAAAAAATGGTCTGAGAACTTACGGGTCTGCGACTATTAAGGGTTCTGTATAATAAAATAGCAGTTCGAGTAGTATCTTATATAGTCATGATCTTTTTCCTTTAATTTTATTGCTTAAACTCTAGCGAATAGATTTATGTATATCAAATTCTTGAAAGTTTGAAGTTTGGTTAATGTTAAAAACTGAAAAGTTTACACATACCTAACTGCAATAGAAACTAATAAGAGGAAGAGAAGATCTGATAACTTGATACAGTCTCACATTCCTCAGCCGCCGTCGACGAGGTCCGCCGTGAAGGATGGGTTCAAGGGCTGCTCAGGCTCAGCGCATGAGCTATAATCAGTTGAATGAAGAAGACGAGCAGGGACCGTTGGATCCAACATACCGTTGGATGATGTTTGAACGACAGCCATTAGATCGCATTTCCCTCTCTCTTTCTGAGCCGTTGGATCAAGTTCAGTGAGGGTGTTTGAGTAAGAGGGTATTCGGGTCGGGTCATGGGTTCTTGAAAATACTCGCTTGGTCTGAACCCGGTCCCAGTGAGAGGATAAAAGGGTAGATGCATTCTCATTTGATTTTTCAGTTTGGATTGTTTGAGAATTCTCTCTCTGAGCTCTTTGTAAGAGAGATTAGGGCACTCTCTAATTTGCCCTAACTTCTATCAAATTTCTCAATTCCTCCTCAAATTAGCATGTTCTCCTTGATCTTCGTTTGATATTCAGGTTGAGATGGCGAGATTTGGTGGAGATTGGCGTTATCTGGCGACTGTCACGGCGGCGGCGGCAGCACTTCCGATGAGGGATGTATCAATGGTATCAGAGCCACCCGCCGACAAACTCGTGGAGGCCAATGACAACCCTGGAGGAGGATTCAGATGCAAGAGATCAAATCTTGGATCTCGCGGTCAGATCGAATGTGATTTCAAGCGGCAGGCCGATTCAAGAAGATCGACTGTGTACGACGACAATCTTGGAGAGGCAATTGATCTTCGCTTTGATTCCTTTGAAGAAAAGGTGGATCATCACCATAGAGAGTTGATGGATTGCTTGAGAATTTGTATCATGGCAACCATACGCCGACGAGGAGTGAATGGACGATCACCGATAAGGGTGCACCACCAAGCTCTCCAAGTCACACACCAGCTGTTCGGAAGAACTTTCGGTATCAATATCTAATCCAACACCAGCGAATTCAAAAATTCAAGAAAAGGTGGAGGTAACAACACTGTCATAAGCACTGTTAATGTTGGTAGCTATTCACCAAAAGAGGAGGAGAATTTGTTGGGGAATTATGATGATCTGAGTGATGACTATGAGTCTGATAAGGATGACTTCATGGAAGAATCTAACTTTGAGGAGCTAGCAGAGGCACTGGGTGGTGATACTGGTGTTGACAAGGGTGACAAAGTGGTGTTGGAAGGAGGTGCTCAACGAATTGCCAACGAAGAGAAGCAGCAGATTGAAGTATCAGTCATTTGGGATGATGATGAGAAAGATGTTCGACGAAAGGCCGAAGAGAAGGAAGACAAGTCAAAGTCTGTCGTTCTTGATGAGCCCTGTGCTGTATTTGATGATGTTGATGATGAAGATGTTGATGCAATTGCTCAATTTCCACATGGAGAACCTACCTTGGGTGTTCTTGACTGTGAGTGGGGAAGGTCCGGGTGCTTCGGTGAAACCCTAAACCTGGATTCAGTTCTACAACAGAAGAGCATTGTCTCGATTGTTATGGCCAACCCAAGACCAAAGAAGACTAGCAGCGCCCAACAACCAGCAGAATCCATTCTTAGAAGGCTAGCTTCTTTGACTAGCAAACCCAATCCAATTTTAGATCTTGGCCAGGCAAGCAATGGTAGCTTAAACCAAAGACCAGTTGATTATGATATTGGGTGAAAATTTGATCCTGGAAGTGGTGCAGTGAAGGCTTTGCAGATAGCTCTTCTAGGAGAGGTCTTTGACCCTGGTGGAACAATTGATAATGCTGCTGCTGTGAAGTTTGAAACATCTCAATCTGGAACACCTGAGAGCTTGGCAAGCGTTCTTGATTATAGGAGTGACTATGAAGCAAATGTGAGGAATCATAATTCTCTAGATGAGGATGAGAATTCAGTGAGCAATTTAGGGCAAACTCCAATTATTTCAGTATATGAAGAAGAAGAAGAAGGGACTGTTGTGGGCTGGGTCAGTGCTAGTTCTGATTGGAATGATCATGTGCAAGGGAAGTTTGACCCTTTCCCCAACTGTAGGCTGCAGATAAGTTGCTTGGATAACATCATGAAGAAGTGGAATTGGTGCAAACATAAGAATGCATAAGAAATGTGAAGCTTATTAGACAACAGAAGGAAGAAAAAAAGAACCCCATTCAATAACATCCTGAACTTAGGTAAGCAACTTGATGCAAAACAAAGCTTGTTGGAGGAGCAAATTGCACTTAACAACATCAAAGCTTGTTGGAGGAGCACGCTACACTTGGTTCAGGACATGCTCAGGGGAATTAGTGAGCAGATCACTACCGTGTTGAGGAGAAGGCCCCCTCCAGAACCACCACCCCAATTCTTGCCCCTTCCCTATGGCAAGTATGTGGAACTCCATTCAATCCAGTACCACTACAGTATCACCTTGTGCAGAATGAAGAATTCAGTTTTTCCCTCTGATAAATGCGAAGTTGGCTTTCTGAGGTACATCAAAGATGATGTGGTGCTTTCTCTACTCCTGCAAGTCAACATTGTGAGCCAGATTCTCACATTTGTCACTCAATCAAGTGACTGGTTTTTGCGCATATCAAAGGTCTTAGTTGGGCAGAGACGTGGAGAAGGAGGACCACATAGGAGCCAAGGAGGGAGATTGAATCTTCATACTGAGATCCCTAAGCTCAACCTTGAGGACAAGGTCGATTTTAAGGGGCGAGCTTTGATACAGTCTCAAACTCCTCAGCCGCCGCCGACGAAGTCCACCGTGAAGGATGGGTTCAAGGGCTGCTCAGGCTCAGCGCATGAGTTATAATCAGTTAAATGAAGAAGACGAGCAGGGACCATTAGATCCAGCATACCGTTGGATGATGTTTGAACGACAGCCATTGGATTGCATTTCCCTCTCTCTTTCTGAGCCGTTGGATCAAGTTCAGTGAGGGTGTTTGAGTAACCGGGTATTCGGGTCGGGTCATGGGTTCTTGAAAACACTCACTTGGTCTGAACCCGGTCCTAGTGAGAGGATAAAAGGGTAGATCCATTCTCATTTGATTTGTCAGCCTGGATTGTTTGAGAATTATCTCTCTGAGCTCTTTATAAGAGAAATTAGGGCACTCTCTAATTTGCCCCAACTTCTATCAAATTTCCCAATTCCTCCTCAAATTAGCATGTTCTCTTTGATTTTCGTTTGATTTTCAGGTTGAGATGGCGAGATTTGGCGGAGATTGGCGTTATCCGGTGACTGTCACGGCGGCGGCGGCGCTTTCGGTGAGGGATGTATCATAACTGTACAGTAATACCTTTTAATATTCATCAAAGGAAGAGAAGTGACTTGGTTTAATCTTTATTCTACTGATTAGCATGTGAATCATAGTTTTCTTATGATGACAAGTTAATCATAATTTATTACACTCTTTATTACAGAGTAAACAGAATTTTGTATGCATAGTTCTTTATAGAATTTTTATATGACTCCAGACATACATTATCCAACTGCGAATTAGATCTGTGCTGTTTAAAAATTTTGTTACTAATAATGAGAAATTATTTGTTTGGCTACTTAGCCTAATGCTCAGACTTATTCTCTTTATTGTTCCTACTTAATCTCATTTATTTCATCGCTAGTTACCAAATTATATTACCTTGTCTTGTTATATACCTTCATTAATTTACTATACTTGAAACAATTTGTCAGTTTATAGATTTATTAGATCCTATTAACATTAGAATTAAAAGATATCGATTACTATTTTAGATGCTATTGAATTCCTTTTGCTATCTCAGTTTGTAAATAAAATGAATAAATTCACATGCTTTTGAAACATACGCCCTTCCTTATTTTAAATTTATATATCTGCTCTACACCTAAACTTGCATGCTTTATCCTCAATTTACTGAATGAATAAATTTTGATACTTTATTCATTTATTTGTTGCTTCATGTATTGGATAAAGACATATTGAACACTTCATCTAAGGAGTTATCATTATATATATATATATATATATATATATATATATATATATATATATATATATATATATATATATATATATATATCAGATCAGCTGACGGCTGAGAGACCCTCTCAGCCTGCGGTGACGTGGCACATTATTAGCCACGCTAGGAAGGACGACCCGCCTATTGAAATAATTGAAATTACTAAATGCCCCTGCGATAAAAGATAGTGGATCTGTATACTTTATTATTTTTTTTATATTTCTAACTTAGTCAATATTGTCACAATTATCTTTTATAACTGCAACCAACTTCATCAAATCACAAAACAAATTTGAATGCTTCTTTATTAAATTTTTTTTTACGCAGATATTATATATTTTAGAAATGCGCCTAAGCTCGTAGTTGTCAATAAAATAATTTCTCAATAGTTTTAAATTTTTTTTTACACAGATATTATAAATTTTAGGAATGCGCCTAAGGTCGCAGTGGTCAATAAAATAATTTCTTAATAGTTTTAAAAGTGTCCTTTATCCCAATCTACAATTATTTAATTTGAAGATTTTTATGATATGATCTGTAAGAATTTTACTGATTTCGAATATAGTCGCAGTTTACTTTTTTCGCATGTAATGTATAAATTATTATTTTTTTT
The DNA here is from genome assembly GCA_038442645.1 of Agave tequilana. Taxonomy (NCBI): domain Eukaryota; kingdom Viridiplantae; phylum Streptophyta; class Magnoliopsida; order Asparagales; family Asparagaceae; genus Agave; species Agave tequilana. Next base: position 9,417 of record JAVJIF010017841.1, read on the forward strand.
TTTTACATATTGAATACGAATAAGGACTGCGACTATGATCGCAGTGCTTAACGAGAGTATGTGGTGAATATTTTTTTTGCTAGGTTAAATGTAATAACGGTGACTAAGAACTGATACTATAGTCGTAGTTTACGTATTATTTTATATATTTGTTCTTCACTGTGACTGTTGTCTCAGCCGCCTATAAACTATTAAATTATTTTTTACATATTGCATGCGATCAAGGACTGCGACTATGGTCGCAGTGCTTACGACAGCATTTTGTGGATGATTTTTTTGCTAGGTTAAATGTAATAACGGTGACTAAGGACTGATATTATAGTCGCAGTTTACGTATGATTTACATACTTTCTCTTCACTGTAACTGTTATCTCAGCCGCCTATAAACTACGAATTTTTTTTTTACATATTGCATGCGAACAAGGATTGCGACTATGGTCACAGTGCTTAAGGACAACAGTCGCAGTTTTCTAATTTGTGATATACATTGAAATATACTGATTTGAGAGGATTGCGATCATGTTCGCAGTATTATCTGTTTATATAGTTTAATTTTGGACTGCGACCATGATAGCTGTTTTTAACTTTATTGAATGCAAAATGATCAAACTATGTATGACTGGACAGCGACTGTGGTCACAGTTTCATATATAATTATTATTTGAGTACTGCGACTATTATCGCAGATAAGATGCAAAAATAATAACTATACGATATACTTTATATGTATTTTGAAAATATGAAAGATTATTTTACAGATAGAAGTAAATTTTATTTATAACATAATATGGTCAGAAAGAGACCTTACAAAAAAAAGCATTAAAAGCTCTTAAAAGAAGACAAAATAACGTTGAATATCAGAAGATCAGGAAATCCTAATCCTCGTCGTCTTCACCATCATAAGCAGATTCGTCGTCTTCATTCTCCTCGTCTTCCTGTTCATCACTTATTTCCTCATTATCTTCCTCGTCGTCCAGCTCGCAGTACTCTTCAGTTTCTTCCTCTTTTTGAGGGTGCTTTGGTTCATTGATAAACTCCCAGAATGGATCGTCTCTATCAAGCTCTTCATCCGATCCGTGTCGAGAAGAACCTGTTAAAGATATGCTCAAAGAAAGCAAGCCTCCAGCATCAGAGGACATGCTTTCATCAAGCATGTCTCTGTAAAGTGGCAGAGGAATAAGTTCCTCCTCACTAAGCCCCATGAAAACTTCATCATCCTCATGAAGAGGAGGATCAGATAAAATATTATTTGATGTAGTGAGATAGTCAAAAGGAGTGAAGTTCAGACTGGTATCAGATTCACTAGAATACCTTGAAGAAAGAGAACCGGTGGGAGAATGATTGAAGTTGAAATCTGAGTGTTCAGAGGAAGAAGATGGGGAAGACTTGATTAAGAATGAATTATTTTCTGAAAGTTTTGAAATCAAATTGAAAAGGAAGAGCACAAATATCGTTTTTAGATATGAGATAATATATTAGTTACAAGCACTATAAAAAGGTCAATAATGTGAAAGAACATGAATAGTAATAATAATTGTTATAGGTGACGGTTGAGTATTCGAAGAAGTGGTAAAAAGAAATTAAATATTTAATTGAAGAGTTATGGCGGGAGAATCCGAAAAGTTCCTTTTTTTCAGAGGTTCATTACGTGAACTACAAATTAACTTTTTATAGAATATTTTTCTATATCTTTTGATTACGTATGGTGCACATCTTTCCTTTATCAAAATTAATATTAGTACATCTCTTTTTTCGAGACTGTTGCTGTATCACGGTAGATAGAATATTAATTACTTCATTTAATTCAGAGTAATTAATATAGTATTTTATAAGATGTGACGCGGACTGATCTCACAGTCGCAGGGTTAATCTACTTTGTAAAATGATAAAAAATCTGTTACATAAGGCATGCGAAAAAAGACAGCGACTGTGGTCGCAGTGCTGAACGATAGCATATTTCGTCTGTTATTTTTATGCGAATAAGGAATGCGACTAGGGTCACAGTCGTGATATAAAATTGAAAGTTATATTATACTAAGTCTGCGACTATGATCGCAGTGATCGAAAGTTTTGTTATACTATGACTGCGACTAGTATCGCAGTCGTGATATAAAATTGAAAGTTATATTGTATTAAGTCTGCGACCATGGTCGTAGTGTTCGATAGTTTTGTTATACTATGACTGCGACTATGATCGCAGACTTTGTAAAACGATCAAAATTCTGTTACATAAGGCATGTGAAAAAAGACACGTCGATCGTCTAGTGCTGAACGATATCATATTTCGTCTGTTATTTCTATGCGAATAAGGAATGCGGGGTCGTAGTCGTGATATAAGTAAATATTAATATCTGATTTATAAAATATCTGTAAAATAATTAACCATTGTATTTCATTATTTTTTTACACTATACATTTGTAATAGACAAATCAATATACGATTGCCCCACATTAAATTTAATTTTTCTATTCATTTCAGTTTCTTTTATTAAACCTATATGAATTGAAAATAATACGAAATAAAATAATAAAAAATTATATAAAAATAACAGTTTTTTTTATGTTTCAAGCATGTTTTTTACTTTTCACTGCTGCTGTTTATTTCACATTATCTTGATCCAATTTTTTTCCATTATAATTTTGATGTAGCAGAATTAGGTATTTTATAACTATAAATATATTCAACAAAAAATTCTCTGTAAATTACAATTTTTTTAGGTAAAATTTTGTTGTGAATAAGTTTTTGCTAGTTTAGAAGTAAAAAAGGGGTAAAATTTCATTGTGGATGAGTTTTTCCTAGTTTAGAAGTAAAAAAGTGGTATTTTGGTCAATTTGATTGATGATTCTTTAGGCGGGATTTTTTTTGATTTTTTGGCGCCTACACTCTGCGACCGATATGTGGCATATATTCAGCCACGTCACCGCTGGCTGAGAAACTCTCTCAGCTATCAGCTGAGGTACAGTAACCCCTATATATATATATGTATATATATATATATATATATATATATATATATATATATATATATATGTATATATATATATATATATATATATATATATGTATATATATATATATATATATATATATATATATGTATATACATACATACATACATTTTAATTTTGTGTTAAAATTGCATGTTATAATTAGTTCGAGTTTCTTAAAATATCTTGTTACTCTTATATTGAATTCTAACTAACTCTGTTATATATCTAGTTAGATTGTATTGTTTTTACAAATTAAAACTAAGTAAGATCCCCTACATCTTTTTATTTTGCATACCCTAATTTAAAAGCTGCCTATATAAACCGATATTCTGACATTTTAAATATTATGAATATAGAATACATGGTAGAAATCTTCCTATCATTTTGACAAACCTAGAGTATAACAATATTATTTGTACACTTTTAATATAGCTGAAATAGGCTTGAGTATCTTTAGATCAACAGGATAAGGAAATTAAAAAGTAAATCATTTCTTCAAAATTTCGTACAATTAGTGTTTGACAAAGGAAGAGCACTCAACGTGGTTCTGTAATTAAGGATGCCAAGAGCGAAAAACCTCCAACCTGAGTTACGCCGACCTTGCCAATTAGACTGATAAAATTGATTTTTTGACTAACCTAATAATTCTAAAATCTTGTATTAATTATATCATCAGCCTTTCTTCACCATAACTTAGAAGTAATGTTGTTTATATTATAACCCTAACTTTACCATCATGACATACCTGAATCTATTTAGGATTAGCCCTGATTACAAATTATGGTTGGTTCGAGTTTTAACTTACATATTTGAATCTGATGTAAATAATGATCGGACCATGCTAAATAAGCTAGAATTGGAATCCTAGCCATGTACAGGATGACGAATAACCATGTGCGATTTTTTCCCATCTAACTTTAATTGGGATCTAATAAAGCTAGATTGCCTAAAATAAATAATTTTTCTATAATTTAGTATTATAATTGAGATGAAGAGACAACCTCCTAATCTCATTATTATTTTGGACATTATCCTTAACTTATAATTATCAAGTTTGGATTTGGCCCTATTTAAACTTTTAGAAATCAGATTTCAATTTTGATTTTACAAACTATAATTTCTCTCTAACTAAGATTAGAGATAAACTAAAAATCTATTTTGATATTTTCAAATATAGTTTTAATTGTCGAGAATTGATCGAGATTCTTGGTTAGAAATTTTAAATCAGATTCTTATTACATTTCTTAAAATTTGAAAAGTTATATATTTTAATATCTAGAGTAATGAAATAAATTTCTTCAAAATTATCTTATAAGTAAAAATATTTTCTCACTCAGCTTTTATTCAATGAGATATTTATTATTGGAACTATATTAAATTAAAAATGTTATAGGTTGATGTAACTTATTATACTTCTTAAAAAATATATTTATAAACTAAAAAATTTATACACCTCCTACTTAAGTGTTTTCATGATTTAACTATGAGAATATTTTTATAGTTGCAGAAAATATTAAACTTTAAATTTTTTTACTCATGAAATTATGTGTGTGTGTATTGAAATTATAAGTGCATTATTTTATAATAAAATATATTAAATGATTGATATATTTTACATAATCATGCACTTCAAACATTTTTTAAAAGAGTTTACTTATTTAGAAAGAATATTAAAATTTTCGTTGTTAATTAAATTATAAATAATTTTCAAAATCATTTTAACTTATTTTGAAGATTTTAAATGTGACATTTTTTTCAGAACTAAAAAATCTATAATGCATACATTATATGCATGTATTATTTGTAAAAGCATGAACATGTTGCATGTACAAAAGAAAAAATTATATTCTATATCCTAATCACTAAGTTAAGACAATGGTGATTTGCTTAAAATGAAAATTCAGATACTATTAATAATATAAACGGTGAGGCAAATTAGGATGCTTTACTATCTGGTAAGGAACCAATTTGCAGCCATCTTATAAGATATCAAAATCTCATCTGTGACATCATTAATGTCTTAATAAAGTGAATAGAATGGATAATAAATATTTTTCCTCTAGTACATGTATAGTTCTTAATATTTTGATCAATCATATACTTAAGCTATATTTCAGATATATCTGAATTACATGTTAATACTTAAACTTTGACTCTAAGTGTGCATTTTATGACATTTGATAAACATAAATTTCTTGACTAATCTTTAGCGCATACACACACATATATCTTAAATATTTGAATAGTCAAATACAATGTATATATGCTTTATCATAAACCATTATGGTATAATTTGTTCGTTTTAAAATTAAGGTTATAAAGGAAAACTTTATAACTATCTTATGATTTAAAATGGGGGGGAGACTCTGACAATTACCTAAAGACTTTATAGTTCTAATAAAAGGAGTCAAGAGTCATAATAATGTGGTCATGAAGAGTTAAATATCTGACTGTCACCACTTAAAATAAAATTTTGTTAAGCCATTTGTCTGACCCTGAAAAATATAAAATCATTCTGACTAAGAGTCTTTCCAGGAGTATAGTCCTAATTTCATCAAGAGAGATAGGGTTAAGCTCATAGTAGAGTTTACCGACAGCGGGAACCCAACCTACTTGATTAGGAGCTGGTTCCATGAATGAGGTTCAATGTGGTAGTAACAGGCTGGACTGGTGATACTGAAAATACACCTAGAGGGGGGGTGAATAAGTGTATGGCTAATCTAATGATAAAATCTGTGGAATTAAAAACTAATTACAACACACTAAGTGTAACCAAAGAGTGTAGCCGAATTCCCAGTGACGGGCTCTGAACTATTTCCTCTAAATTCCTCTAAATAAGAGTTGAGGTGCTATATGAAGCTCTCTTGGTTCAACACTAGTGAGACACACAAACAATACCAAGAATATATATGATATAAGCAATATGAATTAATGCAAGATATAAAAGAGAGAGAGTTTAGAGATAATGGATCAATCGCAAACACCGAGATATGTTTCAAGGTTCGAGCCATTACTCTACATCTCCGCCTTCACACAGAAGGATTTTCACTATACTTCCACACAGGACTTCCCACACAGGGAACCTCCACCGAAGATTTGGCAAATACAAAGTAGGAGTACACAACTCCTCTCTCTAACAACAGAACCTCTGCACAAGAGGCAAGACACAACAACAATCACCTCTACACTTAGAGGGATAAGACACTAAGCCAAACAACAATCACCTCACACTAGAGAGATAAGGCACTAAGCCAAACAATAATCACCTCACACTAGAGGGATAAGACACTAAGCCAAAACTCCAACCACAATCACCTCTACACAAGAGGGATAACAATAAACCCAAAGCTCAACCTCCTCTACACTTAGAGGGATAGGCACAAACCAAAGCAAAGAGAAAGTTACACTCTTGGTAATCACAAATATCACAAACAACTTTGGTGATCTCAATAGACCATAAACTAATTTTCCCACAAAAATAAGATCCTATAGATAGGATAGATATGATAGCTTAAGTGTGAGAAAACAAAGTGTTTGGAACAAAGAAAAATACTTGGGAAAATCTCCAAATAGATATTGAAATCAAGATCAAAACCAATTGCCAAAAGACTCTTTTCTTTGAATTTTCCAACACTTTAAAACAAATATAAATAAAACTTTGTAGCCCAAAAACTCTTTGAAATCTTGCTGTAAAAACACTAGGAAAGAGAGAAAATTTTGCTCTAAAAAAATCATGTATAAAACAGCCCAAGAGATGGGTATTTATAACCTCTCAAATAAACTAGCCATTGCAGTCTGGGAATGCCCAGATTGCCCTTCCAGTCGACCGCCCGGTCGACCGGTGCAACGGTCATATTTCTGACCGTTGTGCCTCCGGTCGACCGCCTGGTCGACCGGGCCAAGCCATCGGTCGACCGCCCAGTCGACCGGCCAGCACCCGAGAGTGGGGTGCTTTCAATCGGTCGACCGCGCGGTCGACCGGCCTTCTATGGCTGGCCTGTGCACGTTCTCGTGCACATCGGTCGACCGGTCCGGTCGATCGACTCCTGGTGCGGTTGACCGTCCAGTCGACCGCCAGTCTGTCTGGCTGGAAAATCTGGGATAGAAAACTTGGTTAATTTAACACCAAATAAATCCCATAAATTTCACAAAAATAAGTTCTTGTAAGATCTTTGAATACCAAACATGTGTGACCAAAAATCAGCATATACTACAAACTATTTGGACCATTTTTGTGATATTGAAATTAAGCTTAAACACAAAATCGGTATTTTCAAAACTTGAATTTTTGAAATGAAAAACTGTTTTCTCCAAAACTTGTATAAATATAAAAACATGATATTGAAACAAATTTGAAGCATATTGTATATGGATAGAATCTAATATACATGTAAGTGTTGGCCCAAGGTTACAATCACCCGGTATTTGAGTTTTGATGATTACAAAACATATATAGTTATTTGTACTAATCATATTTTTAGTGTTTAAGTGTGTTTCAGAGTTCTATGGATTCAAGAAGTGTTCTTCCCTAAAGGAAGGTATCTTTGACTCAAGTTGGTTCATTTCGGGTTCAAGAAATCAATGTTGGCCCATAAGGTTACACTCTCCATTTGTTTAGAGTTTTGATGATAACAAACCAAATAGGAGCTATATGGTACTAATTAGTTTGTTAAGATAAGTTTCAGGTTTGTACCATATTTGGAGGCCATTGCTTAGCTATTGCAAGAAATTCTAGGTTCATAAAGTAAAGAAGGTTTTTTGCACATCAAGGAAGGAACATAGAAGAGAAGGCTCTAGCAAGGCATTGCATGGCTCAAGACTTGAAGATTGCTCAAGATAATTTATTAGATTTGTTTTTAGTTTAGCGTTTTGTTAAAGAATAGTGAATAGGTTTGAAGCTCTATCACACACGTTTTTGCGCACATCTTGTTTTCAAAAATATTTCCTATAATATGTACAAAAATAGTTTGTATACAATCTTCAGCCTACAAACTCCTTTTTATCCATTATATATATCTCTATTCAAAATTGTTTTGTTAAAAATAGATTTCTCCTCAAAATTCTGTTTTTGTTTTGGCTTTTGACCTGAGCCGGTCGACCGTCCGAGTCGGCCGACCCTGTGTCAGGTCAAGCCGGTCGACCGACCCAGTCGACCGAGGTTCTGGCAGCAGTGAGTATCCGTGTGCACGTTTCACGGTCGACCCGGCGGTCGACCGACACCTGCCTGACTGCAAGACCATTGCTCTCTGTATTTTTCGGTCGACCGGACGGTCGACCGAGAGCCTGCAACGGCTCTTATTTTTGTACTTCGGTCGACCGACCGGTCGACCGGCATAGCCGTTTGAACAGTAACGGCTATAATTTTCAGGCTGATTTATTTTGTCTTTTTCTCTCTAATAAGGGTTTAAATGTCATTTGCTGATCCTAATACTTTCTTATTAGCCTTAAGTGAGTTTTATCTTCTAACCCTAGCCCTCTACTATAAATAGGGGTGTTTAGGGAGAGGTTCATTACAAGAAAAATTTGCAAAAGTTTCAAAAGTTTAAGGCATTCAAAAGAGCTTGGTTTCATGGTTTTGTGCTGAAATTCTCTCTCATTTTTCTGAAGTGTTTTCAAGAACTCTCTGATTTCTTTTTCTTTTCTACTTACACACAAGAGCTTCACTCCTACTCATTGTTCTCTAAGGACCTTTGTAAGGGAAGAGAATTTTGCAAGAGAGAGTTTGTGGTCTTTTGACTACTAAGAGATTGCTTGTACTTGAGATTGTGGAGTTGGTACTCCGGTGAATTTGTAACATCTTTTTGATAGTGGAAGTGGTTGGAATCCTTCTGGGGAAGGCGGGGAAGTAGAGCTGGGTGCTCGAACCTCGATAACAATTCTCGGTGTTTGCGTTTGGTTTACTTGCATTTGATTCTTGCTTTACTTTCATTGCTCTTATTACTTGCTCTCTATCTTCATTGCAAGATTAATTTATTTTCATTCATCTTGTTAATCATAGTCCCATACAATAAGGTTGCATTGTGCACCTCTAACTCATTTCAAGAGGAATCAGGAGGAAGGAGTTCAGAACCCTTTACGGGGTATTCGGCTCTTAGTCTTGTTTTGGGCGATTGTTGCATCATATTTTTAAATTGCGCATTGATTAGCATTATCACCTATTCACCCCCCTCTAAGTGATTTTCAATCAAGCTATTCAACATCGCATATGGAGAAGCCCATTTGAAGACCTTGTAGTCACCTAGAATCTTTGTAAGAATTAGTTTGTTAAAGAATGAGGCTATGATAAGTTGGCTCAAGAAAACACACACACACACCTTCATTTTTCAAAATACGGTTTTTGTTTTGGGTAATTGATTTAGGTTCATGTCTTGATGGTTATACATGACTCAAATTATTTTATAATTTTATATCTTGTTTATATCATGTATATAAACCTTTATAACATGATACTTAATCATATAGCCTTACAAAATTATTTTAAAATTTTTTAAAGTTCAAAATTTTCCTTAGAAAAATCTGTTTCAGGCCTAGCGGTCGACTGGGCTGTCGACCGGATCCATTTCAGGCTTGTTTAGTCGACCGCACCGGTCGACCGGGCCTTGTGGACTTGGCGTACACGTTTGTGCACGTCTGCCGGTCGACCGGACCGGTTGACCGACTGAAAGTCCTTTGCTATCGGGTTTTGTTGGTCGACCGGGCCAGTCGACCGACAGAACAAAGAATTGTTTTTGTTTAGCCTACCGGCCGACCGAGTCCAACAGCTAGTTTGCCATTGGACTGCCGGTCGACCGACAGCCGCCAGCAGCCCCAACGGCTACTTTTTTGATTTTCGTGTCTTGGATTTGATTGGGATTTGTGTGTCAGCTATTTCTGAAATTTTGCAGGCTATTTTTAGACCTATTAAACTAGTTATAATGATGATTAGATCTCTTCTAATCCCTATAAATAGATGGCATTGGTCACTTGCAAAAATCAAGAAAAATACCCATTGTTTTCAAGTTTCAAAAGAAAGAAAAGTTTTCAAAGCTCTCAATTTTCTAAGTGCATTCTTGGTTACTATTTTCAGTTGTGTTTCAAGCTATTTATTACTACTTTACAACTGAATTTTTCTCACTACACTTCTTGAGCCAAAAATCTTTCTCATTCTATAAGGAAGTTGTAAGAGAGAAGTTGTGGTCTTGTTGATCACCTTGTTACTTGTTGTATCTTGTGTTGAGATCCCTCTCGTGTAGAGGGTTGGATTGGTGGGAGTTCGGTACTCCGGTCTTCAGTAGACCTCTTGTATTTCCTCGGTGGATATAGTGAAAACCCTTCACGATGGTGAAGGCGGGGACGTAGAGCGGTGACTCGAACCTCGAAACAAATCTCTTGTGTTTGCGATTAATTTCCTTATTTCCTTTTATTGCTTTACATTTCTATCTTGTGATATCTCTTGTGTGCACTTCATTATTGCATCCATTTCATTACTTGCATTTTTCGGTCTTTACTCATCTCAACAAGAAAGCAATTACGCGCCTCAACTCATAATCTAGAGGAATCAAAGAGGAGAAGTTCTAGAGCCCTTCACGGGGAATTCGGATTTAGTTTCTTGTTTTGAGTGACCGTTTGCATCATATACACAAACTTGTTTAAAAAGATTATTAGATTAGCATTAACACATATCACCCCCCCTCTAGGTGTTTTTCAATTGGTATCAGAGCTTTGGTCTCTAGGCTCTTGGCTTAACAACCTTAGAGAGATCCTATATTGCTAATCACTATTCATTTTTCATCCTCATACACTTATTAAAATGGCCGAAGGAATTAAGACCCCACTCAAGTTTGATGGCCTTAACTTTCTCATATGAAAGGTTAAGATGACCGTGTTTTTGCAATCCCTAGGAAGCCGGGTTGCAAAGGCGGTGACCAAACCATTTAGTGCACCCACCGGTGATGAGGACACTTGGTCCGATATTGACACTAAAGAGTTTGACGCTAATGCTAGGGCACACTATGCCTTACTTCAAGCTCTTAATGACGATGATATTTCTAGAGTCACTCATTGCAAATCCGCCCATGAGATTTGGACTCACTTGCTTGTCACTCATGAGGGAACTTCACAAGTAAAGAGGGTAAAAATAGACCTTCTTCGTTCCCAATATGAAAATTTTCTATGCAAGAGAATGAAATCATAGATGATATGGTTACTAAATTTACAACGATTACTAATGGACTTTCTTCTTTAGGTGACATCATTGACAACGACCAAAGAGTGAGGAAGATCATCCGTGCACTCCCTCCATCTTGGGAAGTTAAAGCCACTACTTTGAAGGAACTCAATGACAAGGAAGAGATGGAGCTTATAGGTCTCATTGGGAACCTCAAGACCCATAAGATGAAAAGAAAAGCAAGAGAAGAAATGGCTCCTTCCGTCTTCAAGAGTTCTTCCACCTACTCCGACGACGATGATGAAGAAGAGGATGATGAAGATCTTTCTCTTCTTGTAAAGAACGTTGGGAGAATGTACAACAAGGCAAAGTTCCAAAATAGAAGGAGATGACAAGGTAAAGAAGAGAAGAAAATCGTTTGCTTCAATTGCCAGAAACTAGGTCACGCTGTTGCGGAATGTCCGGAAAGAGCCAAACCCTCCACCTCCAAGAAGCCGTACAAAAAGAAAGCTTTAAAGGCTACTTGAGATTCGGAGAGTGAATCCGATGAGGAAGTCGACACCGCCAACATGTGCTTCATGACAAATGACAGCACAAGCAAGGTAACTCCCGATACTTCCATTGATTGTAATCTATCCATGGATGAACTAGGAGAAGCTTTTGAAGAACTATCTCATAATTATGATTTTCTCAAAAAGAAATACTTGAAAATGAAAAAGGAAAATGAATCTCTCAATCACAAAGTTTTCACTCTTACAAAAGAAAAGGATGAATTGCTTTCTACTCTTGTTTCTACACAAAAGGACTTTGATAACTATAAAATTTCTTGCAAAGGTAAATTTCTACAAATTGATGAAAATGAAATTTCCATGCTAAAAGAGAAAATTGATTCATTATGAGTAGTTTTGAAGAAATGTGAATTTGATAAAAGTAGACTAGAGGCTATGTTTCCTAAGAAACAAGTCCCAAAGAAACATTCACATGCTATTCATGCTCATGTCCATAAATCACAACCTTTACATCATGCCAAGCACCCTAAACATGCCCACACTCCACACACACACATCATGCATTCATGTATGGTAAAGTCTTTTCATGCACATATTGTGGCCGTAAAGGTCATTTGGTTAAATTTTGCTATGATAGGCTTAATGCATCACATAATCATGTTTGGGTTCGGAATACTAACTTTCAAGAACCCAAGAAAGTTTGGGTACCAAAGTCAACAAATTTGTTAAATGATGTAGGTACTTTCCAAGGCCCAACGACGTAAAGGGTTGTGGTATCTTGATAGTGGTTGCTCAAGGCACATGACTTGGGATATCAACAACTTTGCAACCCTATCAAGATACCATGAAGGTGGCACCGTCACCTTCGGAGATGACGCCAAAAGAAAGATCATTGGTATTGGTAATGTTAAACTTAGTACATCTCCTTTAATAGAAAATGTTGTTTTAGTTGATGGCCTCAAGCATAATCTCTTGAGTGTTAGTCAACTTTGTGACAAAGGTTTTGATGTTATTTTTGATAACCTAGCATGTAAAGTTATTGATAGACAATCCAACACATGTATATTTTCCGAATTTCGTGAAAGCAATGTATACATGATTGACATGTCTAATATGCTATGCAATGCTACTTGTTTGAAAGCCCTCGATGATGACTCTTGGTTGTGGCATAGGAGATTAGGCCACATTTCTTTTGACCATCTATCTGATAGGCCTTTGGGCCAATAAGATTTTATAAGAGTGTAAAAGTGATTTCTTGAGATTTTCACCAAAGATTCTTTCCTTGCTTTCTCACACAAACACTTGAGCATCCATTGAGCTATTCATTCTATAGGTGTTGTAGTGAGAGTTTTTGTAGGTGATCAAGTGTTTAGATCACCAAGATTTCATCTTGTACTTTGAGGAGACGGGCAAGTGTGCTCGTGGTTGTTTAGGGTTCGGGTGCGAACTCTTGTAGCTTGAGGTGCGGCCTCGACGAGCCGGTGGGCTTGTGGTATGTAAGGGACTAGAGAGTCTGAGGGCTTGTAGGTGTTGCGGCACCGGGGAGAGATCCGTTGGGATCTTGCATAGTGGAAATCCTTCGTGTGTCGAAGGCGGGGATGTAGAGCAAGTGTGCTCGAACCTCGAAACAAACCCTTTGTGTTTGCGATTGCTTACTCTATCTCTCTCTCTCTCTCTTTGTCTCATTTATATCTTGCATTACTTTCATTGTCTTTACATTTACATGCTTGATATATTCCCTTGTGCTCATAATTGCTATACTTGCTTGGGATTGTTGTTAACACTAGTATTCAACCAAGAGAGCCAACGCGGCACCTCAACCCATTCAAGGGGAATCTAGAGGAGCTTGTCCAGAGCCCTGCAAAGGGAATTCGGCAACACTCTTGAGTTATACATAAGTGTTTAATTAAAAGAAGATTTAATTTGGTCATATTTGTCATTTTAGTTTTAATTCTGCATCATTTGTTCATTACGTGACCATTAGATTAGCCAACACCTATTTACCCCCCCTCTAGGTGTTATTTCAATTGGTATCAGAGCCAAGTGCTCTTGATATTGGGTCTAACAACCTAGAGTTAAAGATCCTACTTTTAGGCTAATCACAATATTTTGTACACACACCATGGACTTCATGTCACCACCCACCTTTGACATCCTTAACATTCAAATTTGGAAGGTTAAGATGTCATTATACCTCAAAGCCTTAGGATTTCATGTATATCTTGCCACTACTAATAATGCATACTCTTTAGATGGTAAGAATATTGAGGCTAATGCAAAAGCCCTTCATGCTATCAAGTCAACCCTAAATGATGATTATTTATCTAGGGTTTCTAATGTTGAATCGGCTTTTGTAGTATGGAACATCATCACCTCCCTCGGCGAAAAAGATCTATACTATGCGGGGAGTGACTCGGACGTTGGAAGCGACACCTCCAACGCATGCTTTGTGGTCCAAGGGGATGACCCCCTTGAGGTAAATTCCGAATCCGATGATGAGGACATGTCATATGATGAGCTATCTACTTTTTGTCATCTATTGCTTGAGAAATATGACATGATTAGAAAAGAAAATAAAATTTTGAAAAAGAACATTGCTTGCATGCATAAAGAACATGACTCATTTAGAGATAAGATTGCATGCTTAGAAAAGGAAAATAAAGATTTGAAAAATGAGAATGTTTCCTTGATTGCTAAATTGAATGATTTATGTGAAGGGAACACTATTTTGAAAAATAAGATTGATTTGGTGGAAAAACAAAAGGAAGATGTTTTTCAAGAAAATATCACTTTGAAAAGAAAATTTGTTGAAAAAGAAAAAGATTTTGTTTCACAAAAGAAAAAGAAAAATGATCATATATCTCATCATGCTTTACATGCCACCACAAATGAGATAAATGTTTTGAAAAATAAATGGATAATTTGAGTTCAACTTTGAACTCTTGTGCATTTAATCATACTAAGTTGGAGTCAATGTTTTCAAAGAAACAAACTCCTCATGTTCATGCACATCACTCTCATCATCATGCTTATGTTGCACAACATGATCACACTCCTACACATAAGCATACTAAGGTGTACACATGTACACATTGTGGCCGCAAAGGTCATTTAGCAAAATATTGTTTTGATAAGAAACCTCATTTATATTTTGCTAAGTATAAAAGATTTTGGGATCCTTACAATAAAGCTAACCCCAAAGGACCTAAGAAAGTATGGGTACCAAAACCCCCACCTTTTGATTTTGATGTAGGTGAGGGCTCTCACAAAACGTGAGAGGATTGGTGCCTTGATAGCGGATGCAATGGACATGATGGACAAACTTTTGGATGCATTGCTATCAAGGAAATTTTGGTGGGAAAGACCACCATGCTATGGAGCTTTGGAGTTGGTAACAATTTCTAAACTCCTATTTTATTTATGTACATGCTTTTATTTTCTTAGCATGTTCATGTTTTTTAGATTTTATGTGCTTCATGTGGTATTTACATGCTTTAAATGTAGATTTTGTCAAACTTGCATGTATACATATACAATTAGTGAATTACAATTGATTCATATATAGTTGAACTTCATGCTCATTTGTATCCACTTTATGCATATGTATAATCTAGTTTTGATGATTCTCTTTTATACATGTTTTTGCCTTTTTTAGTGATTTACTTCATGTATATGCGTGTCGAATTCAAATCTAATAAATATACATGTATACCCGTGAGTCTCTTGCTTTCATGCAAATACATTTGATAGACTCTTTTATATTTGGGATATGTATGTGTATTGTTAGATTTAGATTAATCATACATGTACCATGAAGATTAGTATTTTAATGTAAAATGATTTTTCATGATTTGTTGTTGATAAAATTTATCTTATGATCTTTTTGAGCTAAATTGACTATTTTCATAATAATACCATTTACATAACTTTTGATTACTCACCTTTTAAGAAAATAGATAATTTTGAGCTTTATGAAATATGAGTGCTTGAACTTTTATGTATTTAGTATTATTCATGGAAAACATTTGACTTTGTATTTTTTAAGGATCTTTAACTAGTTTGTCAAAAATCCATTTAAACTAGTTATCTATTCTTCAAATTGATTCACATGATTCTATTTTTTAATCATATGGATAAATTCTTTTGTATTCTCAAAATTTATTTGATGCTTCATGATTTGAATATTAGTTTAAATGTTAGTATTTGTCAACACTTGGATTTATACTTGTACACATTATGGATCACAAATAAATCTATATATGATTGGGTTTGAATGCTTATTTGTGCCCATTAGGTGTGCTAGTATAGCCTAAGTTTTGATGATTATTACATTTTTAAACTTGTATTCCCATTTTGGGTTTATGCTATGATCATGTGCTTTCATTTCATGTATATGTTTGTCTTACCAAAACATTAAGATATACATGGATACCTCTTGAGTCATTTGCCTTTCATGCAAATCTATATATGAACTCAATTGTGTTTTAAGCATATGTATGTATACTTAATGTCTTGTCAAAACATACATATATCTTGAAATATAAATTTTTGTCTTTAATGAAAATTTTGTAATTTTTCAATAAAATTTTTGTGATGGATTTCATGATTTCAAAATTTAAAGGAATATTGAGTTTTATTGCTACTTTTCATGATACCATGTTCCACATAACACTAGCACACTCACTTCTTTTTGAAAATTTTATGGACTTCATGGATATTAGAGTGTTTTTAGTGCCATGTGATTTACTTGTGTTTCATGAAAAATATTTTTCTAGTGCAAATTCTTCATTTGGTAGAGTTTTTCAAACTAAGCTTATTTTCAAATCTATTTTTGAAAACCCCTACCATCAATGGGAGGATGGATGAGCGATTATGCCTTGTATGCTTCATTGAAAATCTTTTACCTTGTGCATATGAAGGGTGGTAGGTTATGAGATATACACTTGATTTTATTGTTATGTCAATTGGTA
Source organism: Agave tequilana (assembly GCA_038442645.1). Classification (NCBI taxonomy): domain Eukaryota; kingdom Viridiplantae; phylum Streptophyta; class Magnoliopsida; order Asparagales; family Asparagaceae; genus Agave; species Agave tequilana. The sequence goes on from JAVJIF010017841.1 coordinate 26,033, forward strand.
TCATTGAATCGTTTCAATTGGTATCAATATGAACTTATTTTGTATATACTCATATTTTGTTTTCTTATATATATGTATGTATCAATTTCAATTGGTATACTCATTTCTCATACATATATATGATTTCCATGTGCTTAACTCACAATTGGCTCACATTTTTAAAAGCACAAAGTTTATGATGAAAAATAAATTTTTTTTCTATTGATATCAAAATAAATAAAAAAAAATATGTTGATTTGATATCTCAAAATGTGTTTTATTAAGAAAGTTCAAAATTTTGTCTTGATAAAGAAATATTCAAAATTTTTGATTTGTATTCCCTATATGCAAGGAGAGCTTAACATCTCTCTTACATATGGATTCATGTTGAGTATATTATAAATTGAGGAGCTTGACAACTCCTCTTTATATGATATACGTGTGTAGGGGGGTGCTTCACATCTCCTCTTATGCATTACATAATATGTGTTATGTGAGTTAGGGCTTGTCATCCCTTCTTCATGTAATGCATATGTGTAGGGAAGCTAACTTAGCGTCTTCCTCTTCATGGATGTATATCGCATATAAATCTTTATTGATTGACTTGTATTACCCCTTCTTGATTTCTTTGTTTTTGACAAAAAAAAAAGGGGAGAAGATTTGTTTGATGTATTTTACTTTGAACCCTTTGTTGATGATTGACAAAAAGGGGGAGAAGTATTTATAGATTTTATATGCATGTCTTCCTTGCTTAAGGGGGAGTAAGATTTGTGTTGATGCATATGTGTTTTGAGATTTGTTTTGAGATTTATAATGTATGGAGATAAGATTTATGATGTTATATTTACATACATGTCATACATTGCATACATGTTTATGAGCTTCATTGTAATATATTATTGTTTTATTTGGTATGCATGAGTTAAGGGGGAGCTTCTTTGAAGCTTTACTTTAATCCATGCATATATAACTCCATGAGTTTTGTCATCATAAAAAAGGGGGAGATTGTTGGCCCAAAGGCCTATCACTCTAGTTTTGATGATGATTAACTCATGAAGTTATGATTACTAATGATCTTGTGTTTAATTAGTGACAGATTCATTATCAAGATCTTAGTAGGTGTGGAGCTTCAACAAAGGATTTAAAGACAAGTTGGAAGCTAGCACCGGTTGATTCACGAGCCTATGCATCAAGAACACATCTAGAGATGAGCTCGGTGGATTGCATTTGGACCAAGTCAAGAAGATGAGAAGCCTTCAAGTGAAGACTTCAAGAAGATGAAGACTTGGGTCTAGGTATAAAATTTAGATTTTGTTTTGTTTTAGTTAAAAATGTAAAGGATAGATAGTTGGTGGATTGCTCACACACACTCTTAATAGAACTCTTGATAGAATTGCTTTCATAAAAGATTTTTATGTTTAGAAAAGAATTTTTAGTTAGTAAAAGATTTTCTTTTGACAAAATATATATACCTTGGTTTTTGGTATTTCTATCATGTATATTCTTTTTCAACCATAACCAAGTTTAGAGCTTAATGTCAAAAACATAGATATTACATTATGATTGTGTAGTGGATCATATCCATACACACTATGCTTTAAGATGAAATCAAATATCTTGTTTTTATATTTTGTGAAGTTATGAAAACCAAGTTTGAAAAATACATGTTTTGATTTTTGATAAAATTTGCAAAACGCTGAAATAATATGAATATGTTGATATATGTCTTGAAAATTTTATCACAAGTTTGGTTTTCAATATAGAATGTTAAAACAAGTTTATGGAATTTTTATAAGTGTTAAAAGATTTTAGAATTAATTTTTAAAAAACAGTTTTCCAGACCTGATATTGGCTGACAGGCCAGTCCGGTCGACCGGGCGGTCGACCGGACGTGCACAGACTTGTGCATGTCTGTCAGCACAGTGGTCCGGTCGACCGGACGGTCGACCGCTGCAGAGAGTTCTGCTCTCTGGATTTCTCGGTCGACCGGGCGGTCGACCGGAGGCTGCAACGGTCGGATTTTAGACCGTTGCCGGTCGACCGGCCGGTCGAGCGGAAGCTCTGACAGAGCCCAACGGTCAGATTTTTCTGGCCTCTATAAAAGGGGGTTTTGTCATTGTTTTGAGCCAAGATTTTTGGAGACCTTAGAGCCTGTTTTCTCATATTCATTTCAGAGGTTTTTCTCCACAAAAATAGTGAGCTAATACTTCCAATCAAAAGGGAAGATTTTATAAGAGTGTAAAAGTGATTTCTTGAGATTTTCACCAAAGATTCTTTCCTTGCTTTCTCACACAAACACTTGAGCATCCATTGAGCTATTCATTCTATAGGTGTTGTAGTGAGAGTTTTTGTAGGTGATCAAGTGTTTAGATCACCAAGATTTCATCTTGTACTTTGAGGAGACGGGCAAGTGTGCTCGTGGTTGTTTAGGGTTCGGGTGCGAACTCTTGTAGCTTGAGGTGCGGCCTCGACGAGCCGGTGGGCTTGTGGTGTGTAAGGGACTAGAGAGTCCGAGGGCTTGTAGGTGTTGCGGCACCGGGGAGAGATCCGTTGGGATCTTGCATAGTGGAAATCCTTCGTGTGTCGAAGGCGGGGATGTAGAGCAAGTGTGCTCGAACCTCGAAACAAACCCTTTGTGTTTGCGATTGCTTACTCTATCTCTCTCTCTCTTTGTCTCATTTATATCTTGCATTACTTTCATTGTCTTTACATTTACATGCTTGATATATTCCCTTGTGCTCATAATTGCTATACTTGCTTGGGATTGTTGTTAACACTAGTATTCAACCAAGAGAGCCAACGCGGCACCTCAACCCATTCAAGGGGAATCTAGAGGAGCTTGTCCAGAGCCCTGCAAAGGGAATTCGGCAACACTCTTGAGTTATACATAAGTGTTTAATTAAAAGAAGATTTAATTTGGTCATATTGTCATTTTAGTTTTAATTCCGCATCATTTGTTCATTACGTGACCATTAGATTAGCCAACACCTATTCACCCCCCCTCTAGGTGTTATTTCACTATCTAGATTAAACAATAAGGAAATGATGAAAGGTATTCCTTACTTGAACTTTGAAAAGACCGCATTTGCGATGCGTGCCAACTTGGGAAACAAACCAAGTCTTCTTTCAAGTCAATTAAGGATATCATGACATCTCGACCCTTGGAGTTGATCCATATGGATTTGTTTGGTCCTACTCAAACTAAAAGTCTAAGTGGGAATCGTTTTGCTTTTGTTTTAGTTGATGATTTTTCTCGTTTTACTTGGGTTTTCTTTTTAGAGCACAAAAATCAAGCCTTTTCATATTTTCAAGCCTTCAAGAAAAGAGTTGAAAAGGAAAAAGATTCTTCAATTTTAAGAATAAGAAGTAATAGAGGTGGTGAATTCAATAACCAACCCTTTACCACTTTTTGTGAAGAACATGGAATTAAGCATAAACTATCTTATCCTAGAACTCCACAGCAAAATGGAGTCGTTGAGAGGAAAAATTGTACATTACAAGAGATGGCTAGGACAATGATAAATGAATATGGTCTCCCTCATTATCTATGGGCCGAGGCCGTTAACACATCTTGCTACATATCAAATAGAGTTCTTTTATGCAAAAATACTTCAAAAACATCTTTTGAGATCTATTTTTCTAGAAAGCCAAATATTTCATACTTTAAAGTTTTTGGTTGTAAATATTTTGTTTTGAATACTAAAGATAATTTAGGTAAATTTGATGCAAAGTCTTATGAAGCAATTTTTATTGGTTACTCTAATACTAGTAAAGCTTATAGAGTTTTCAATAAGTCCTCCTTGACTATTGAAGAATCTATACATGTAAAGTTTGAGGAATCTAATGTGTTTGTTGAGAATGTTATAGAAATAGATTCCCTAAATGAAGACATGGAGCAAATTACTTTGAAGGACTCACCTACTCTTGAAGACATGCCAAAGGGTGATCAAGGAAATGAAATTCAAGAAGTTGAAGTGGAGACTACTCAACCACTTCCAAAAAGATTGGAGATACAATACACATCATCTCAAGGATTTTATTATAAGTGAAGTATCAAAAGGAGTAACTACTCGTTCTAAACTTCATAATCTTTGTGGACACTATGCATTTATTTCTCACTTTGAACCAAAGAACATCCTCGAAGCCGAGGGCGACTCATATTGGTTGCTAGCCATGCAAGAGGAGCTCAATCAATTCGAGCGCAACCAAGTTTGGCATCTTGTTCCTAGGCCCCACGATAGACCAACAATTGGTACTAAGTAGATCTTTAAGAACAAGTTGGATGAGTCAGGAAATGTTATTAGGAATAAAGCTAGGTTAGTGGCCCAAGGTTACACTCAAGTCGAAGGTATCGATTTTGAGGAAACCTTTGCACCCGTAGCACGGCTTGAAGCCATACGGATGACACTTGCATTCGCTTCTTACAAAGATTTTAAACTTTTTCAAATGGATGTAAAAAGTGCTTTCTTAAATGGATTTATTGAAGAGGAGGTGTATGTTGAACAACCCCCCGGGTTTGTTGATCCTACTCATCCGGATTTTATTTTCAAACTTGACAAAACTCTTTATGGTTTAAAACAAGCCCCTAGGGCTTGGTATGAAAGACTTTCTTCATTTCTAATTTCTAATGGTTTTAAGAAAGGAAAAATAGATACTACTTTGTTCACTAAACATGTTGAAAATGATATACTTATAGTTCAAATTTATGTTGATGATATCATATTTGGTTCTATTAACGAAAATCTTTGCAAAGCTTTTGAATCTTGCATGAAGGAAGAATTTGAGATGTCTATGATGGGCAAGCTTAACTACTTCCTTCGTCTCCAAATCAAGCAAAGGAAGGATGGGATTTTCATCAATCAAGCCAAGTACACAAAGGAACTTATCAAGAGATTTAGGCTTGAAGGGGCTAAGACAAGCAAAACTCCCATGGCTACCACCACAAAGCTTGACAAGGATGAACAAGGTACAAGTGTAGACATTAAGCTCTATCGTAGCATGATTGGTAGCTTGTTGTATTTAACGGCTAGTAGGCCGGACATTATATTTTGTGTATGTCTTTATGCTCGATTCCAATCGTGTCCTAAAGAGTCTCATTTGATTGTAGTAAAACACATTATTAGATACCTTAAGGGCACAATTGAAATGGGTTTGTGGTATCCGAAGACCGGACAATTTTCCATGACGAGTTTTTTGGATGCCGACTATGCGGGTTGTAGAGTGGATAGGAAGAGTACAAGTGGAACATGTCAATTTCTTGGTAATTGTCTTATTTCATAGTCTTCCAAAAAGCAAAATTCGGTAGCCCTCTCAACCGCCGAGGCGGAGTATGTTGCGGCCGGAGCTTGTTGTGCACAAGTCCTTTGAATGAAACATACTCTCATTGATTATGATTTGCATTTTGACCATATTAAAATATTTTGTGATATTACTAGTACTATTCATATGACTAAAAATGTAAATCAACATAGTAAGACCAAGCACATTGACATTCGATATCACTTTCTTCGAGATCATTATGAGAAAGGTGATATTGATATTGAATATGTTTCTACCGATTTTCAGCTTGCCGATATTTTTACAAAACCACTAGACTATGCTGGAATTTCTTTTATTTGTGGTGAATTGAATGTTTGTGTTATGGAATCATGAAGAAATTTTTTTTTAACAATGTTTACCCTTTTTGATGTATGACAAAAAGGGGGAGAAAAAGTTAGTTTTGAGTTTTGAGTTTTAAGCTATAACAAGTTAGTTTTGAGTTTTGAGTTTTAAGTTATAACAAGTTAGTTTTGAGTTTTGGAGTTTTAAGTTATAACAAGTTACTTTTGAGTTTTTGAGTTTTAAGTTATAACAAGTTAGTTTTGAGTTTTGAGTTTTAAGTTATAACAAGTTAGATTTGAGTTTTAGATTTTGAGTTATAAAAGATTCGTTTTGAGTTATTGTTTGTTTGAGCAATATGTCTTTCTTGCCAAGTTTTTAGATTTGAGTTTTAGATTTTGAGTTATAAAAGATTCGTTTTTGAGTTATTGTTTGTTTGAGCAATATGTCTTTCTTGCCAAGTTTTTACTTTTCATTCATGTATATAACTTTTCATATATAGCATGATTTGAGGGCGAGCCTCCAAGCTCCTTCCCATTTTTTCCATTTTTTAAATAACTTATATGTTTTGTCATCATCAAAAAGGGGGAGATTGTTGGCCTAAGGTTACAATCACCCGGTAATTGAGTTTTGATGATTACAAAACATATATAGTTATTTGTACTAATCATATTTTTAGTATTTAAGTGTGTTTCAGGGTTCTATAGATTCAAGAAGTGTTCTTCCCTAAAGGAAGGTATCTTTGACTCAAGTTGGTTCATTTCGGGTTCAAGAAATCAAGCTATTCAACATCGCATATGGAAAAGCCCATTTGAAGACCTTGTAGTCACCTAGAATCTTTGTAAGAATTAGTTTGTTAAAGAATGAGGTTATGATAAGTTGGCTCAAGAAAACACACACACACCTTCATTTTTCAAAATACGGTTTTTATTTTGGGTAATTGATTTAGGTTCATGTCTTGATGGTTATACATGACTCAAATTATTTTATAATTTTACATCTTGTTTATATCATGTATACCAACCTTTATAACATGATACTTAATCATATAGCCTTACAATATTATTTTGAAAATTTTTTAAAGTTCAAAATTTTCCCTAGAAAAATCTGTTTCAGGCCTAGCGGTCGACCGGGCGGTCGACCGGATCCATTTCAGGCTTGTTCGGTCGACCACACCAGTCGACCGGGCCTTGTGGACTTGGCGTGCACGTTTGTGCACGTCTGCCAGTCAACCGGACCAGTCGACCGACTGAAAGTCCTTTGCTCCGGGTTTTGTCGGTCGACCGGGCCAGTCGACCGACAGAACAAGGAATTGATTTTGTTTAGCCTACCAGTCAACCGACCGGTCGACCGAGTCCAACGGCTAGTTTGCCATTGGACTGCCGGTCGACCGGGCCGGTCGACCGACAGCCGCCAGTAGCCCCAACGGCTACTTTTCTGATTTTTGTGTCTTGGATTTGATTGGGATTTGTGTGTCAGCTATTTCTGAAATTTTGCAGGCTATTTTCAGACCTATTAAACTAGTTATAATGATGATTAGATCTCCTCTAATCCCTATAAATAGATGGCATTGGTCACTTGCAAAAATCAAGAAAAATACCCATTGTTTTCAAGTTTCAAAGAAAGAAAAGTTTTCAAAGCTCTCAATTTTCTAAGTGCATTCTTGGTTACTATTTTTCAGTTGTGTTTCAAGCTATTTATTACTACTTTACAACTGAATTTTTCTCACTATACTTCTTGAGCCAAAAATCCTTCTCATTCTATAAGGAAGTTATAAGAGAGAAGTTTGTGGTCTTGTTGATCACCTTGTTACTTGTTCTATTGAGATCCCTCTTGTGTAGAGGGTTGGATTGGTGGGAGTTCGGTACTCCGATCTTCGGTAGACCTCTTGTATTTCCTCGGTGGATATAGTGGAAACCCTTCACGGTGGTGAAGGCGGGGACGTAGAGCGGTGGCTCGAACCTCGAAACAAATCCCTTGTGTTTGCGATTGATTTCCTTATTGCCTTTTATTGCTTTACATTTCTATCTTGTGATATCTCTTGTGTGCACTTCATTATTGCATCCATTTCATTACTTGCATTTTTCGGTCTTTACTCATCTCAACTAGAAAGCAATTACGCGCCTCAATTCATAATCTAGAGGAATCAAATAGGAGAAGTTCTAGAGCCCTTCACGGGGAATTCGGCTTCAATTTCTTATTTTGAGTGACCGTTTGCATCATATACACATGCTTGTTTAAAAAGATTATTAGATTAGCATTAACACCTATTCACCCCCCTCTAGGTGTTTTTCAGTAAGATATATATATATATATATATATATATATATATATATATATATATATATATATATATATATATATATATATATATATATATATGTTTTTTATATGAAATCCAAAACCGGTTAAACTAAAAACCAGAGATATTGAAACTTGTGTGTGTTTGTGTGTGTGAACTTGAGCATATCAACACTATCTAATCTTTATACAAGATCTAAACACAAACCGAAGTTTTCTTGTAGAACTCCTTCTTCAAGTCGACTTGATCCAACGAGCTTGACTCCAACCGAGTGCTAGATACGATCTTGACGCGCGAGCTCTTGAATCAACACGTGTAAGCTCCAAAACTCCTTTGTTGAAGCTAAACACCTACTAATATCTTGATCAATAACTGAAACTATATAAACACAAGATTATTAGTAAACTATAACTACATGAGTTAATCATCATCAAAACTAGAGTGATGTGCCTTTGGGCCAATAGATATTCGTGTGGATCATCAACCGGATATATTTATATCCTATATATACCGTTGCAGCTACTACCCCTTCTTTATGGTGACAGTGCTCTTATGATACAGCTGGGTAAGGATGAGTTAAACTCTTATTAATTCCAACACATATAGTGTGGAGGGTATAACATCCAGCTGTAGTACCCTTGGAGGACTTGCCTACGTGAGAGAAACCATGATGGCCGCGGTTGGGGGGCAAGGCTGACCCCTAAAAACTCTAATGAGTCGGTTACTGTGAGCATGTCCTTTAACGCTCAACCAGCTCGCTCAATAGATGGAGACTTACTGTGTGTGTAATTCTATTAATATCTGATAAAAGAGGATAGTTCTAAGTGTAATCCACTATGTCTCTCAGATGGCGATGAATTCACTAAGGAAGGTTCCAGGCGTAGTCCACCTGTCCCGAATTCACAGTATGATGTTGCCCGATTTTATTCGTGTTTTATGATTTGATGATTTGCTTTATTATGTATTATTGTTATTTGATTTTATCTTCCCTGAAACTCAAGCTTTTAGGGGGGACTGTTGGATTTTTGAATTAAAATAAAGGGAAAAGCTTCATTTCAAATTTTGTTATACCAAGTCAACTTTGACCAAACTCAGGATCTAAATCAGTTGAAAAAAATCTCAACTGCACGGATTTTCTGATGAAGTTGTTACAACAACTTGGATTTTAAGGCTATAAATAGACCCCTCACTCCAATAGCAAGAGACACAACTCATTTATCTTTTTTCATTTTAAAAGAAAAACCTGAATATTACTCTTCGCGAGAATGGCTTCAGTGTTAAAAGAATTTTTTATCTTCATTTTTCTAAGCAACTTCTTAATTTGAGCAGAAACTCTGCCTACCGTCCTGGGCTGAGTGCTGGTGAATCCAGGGAATCTTTTATCGTTAGGGGATAAGGTCGATTCAACGTCTGGACAAGGAGACGGACTTTTGATCCTTTAAGGCAGCGACATCGCGACTGCATTCCACTGACCAGATTTCTTTGTTTTATTTTTTTAATTATAATTATTATTGCATGCTAGAATAATTATTGTTTTATCTTAATTTAATTTGTAAAGATATTGCATGTTTTAGAAAATACTATAAAATTTCTAACACAAATCACCTGTCCGAATAACACCCAGAAGATCATCCTTTCAATGATACATGGTGACCACACATCAGCACATAACTCAATAAGAGCCTGTTTGGACTGAAGAAATGAAATCGGAGAAAGAAAGAAAAAACATCTCATCCTGTAGCTTTCTATGTACAGTTGAACAATATTTCCAATAGATTTCTCTCCCCCCAGCTCAAAAAATCAGGGGAGGAGAGAGAGGAGTTAAGGCGTCACGTCAAATTTTGTGACCCCGACTGCAATGATGTTTTTTTGAACCAAATACTAAGTTCTGAAATTGCTGAGCTGATCGCGAGTGTTAAATTTGTCACGGTCAGTTTCTTTGATCCAAACAAGCCTAACCTTCTTAAATTTGATGAATGAATGAGGTAAGTAATGAGAGACTAAGAGGTAGGTTTAGAAATAAGAGGTCTCAGATTCAACAGCGGGTTACGGTTTTTATTAGAGAAAAAAAAAATCTGATAAATGAATGGACTGCTGGCATTGGGCATTTAGCGCGTTAGAATGGCCGAAAGCATGCCCACTCTATGTTGGGTGAATAAACAATATAGATAATAGACACGTCATGCATACACATACACGAGTACGTGTGTATGTGTATATTATTTTCTTAAGCCTATGATGGCACCACATCATATTGTAAAAAAATATATTTTCTAAAACATTGTGATATTTTATAACTAATATGGACATATATAAAGTATATATTTCTGTACCGCGAAAGTTATGTCAATTGTTCTGGCCCTGGCATATGTTTCTCTCTCAAAGAATTTAGGATTTTTCTTATATGTGCTTCTCAAATTTTTTTCTATTTCTAAAATTATCTTTCAAATTTTTATATTTTTAAAAGTACTCTTCAAATTTTTTCATATTTCTAAGATTATCCCATAGTCAGTTAAAAAAAAAAATCAAAAAAGAATATCTCCAACATATCTATTAAAAATTTATGAAATCCTATATTTACCCTTATAAGTTGCAAACAATCACCTAAATGCCCCTCCCCCCTCGACGTATCTATGTATCACCCATTTCTTCACTCATCACCTCCGCCGCCATCACTTCCCCTAGCTGTATTTTGAGTACCCAGTCCCATCCCCCCTCCTTCTACTACTAGTATTTATTAATCCCTTGTTTCGTTCCAAAACACCATCCCTTCTTACTCTCTCAATCTCACTCTCTATGTTTCTCCTCATTCACCATGGCAATAGATCACAACAATGGCACTATTGTTCCAAAGCTAGAGGCGGCGGCTGCTGCTGTGAAGGTGATCAATGCTGGCATGGTTGTCCCGAGCAACAAGGGCGAGAAACCATTGTTTCCTTGGATTACCTTCGACCTGTCGTACATCACTTTTTATAGCAATCAGAAGCTTCTGCTGTACAAAACAGAGGAGGATTGTGAGTGGGGTGAAGGAGGGCCTCGTGGCTGTTCTGGACACTTCTATCCATTGGTAAGGAGGATCGCCAAAGATGAGCAGGGTACACTGGTGGTGGAGTGCAGCGGCATAGCCAGTGAAATCGGATGTGGGAATTCGAGATCGGACAGTGGATCGCTGTGAGATCGGATGCGATGACATTGAGATCAGACATGAGGGCCACGATGACACTGAGATTAGACGATGACGCTGAGATCAGATGCGAGGATGCTGAGGATGCTGATGACACCGAGATCGAACACTACAGGGGGCGGTTATAAGTGAGAGACTCTCTAAGCTGTTAAAACTTTAACAGCAGCAGATGATGAGGAAATTTTAGATCAAATTTAAGAATTTGAGAGGAATTTTAGAAATAGGAAAAGATTTGGGAGACATATATATAAGAAAAACCCAAGAATTTAACAGCGCATATGCTAATATCAAGTCTCAACTCTAGGGAACGCCAAACACTCCCGAACAATTCGTGTTCGCTCAGCATTTACTTACTTTGATTTTGGTTCACACTTGATTAATGAATGAGCTAAACTCAAATGGGATTGGTGACTAGCTCATGTTGGTGACTAGCTTAAAAAAAAACTTATTGATCATGTTTCAGTAATGTTTGTATTCTAAAAAGAATATACAACAAGAGAAATGATTAATAAAAAAAAAATCCCATCAATTATCTCTTATTATTAATTATTAATGAAACAAATATAATTTAGTAGAAACATTGGATTTAAATAATTTGAGACCAAAATACGTTTTTCAATTTTCCAATGAATCTTAGATTTCTTAATGAGTTTGATTAGCAAATAATCTTCTGAATTTATGATGAATTCACAAAAATAAGTGAAGGTTACGACTGACTAATGCTTTATAACCAATGCACCCTTGATTGGTGGAGTAATAGACAAAGAGAAAGTGGTAAATAGACTCTTCAATGTACACCACCAAATCAGAAAAAGTCAAATGAGTCTAATTAGGGAGTTTTTCATGCTCACCGCGCATATGCTCGCCGCCGCTCATCTTGCGGCCAGCCGTCCATGCGTGTGGGCCCCACCGGGTGAGTGGCTTCCACCCGGTGGGCCCCCCGCAAGGACGCACCCCGCGCGGTGAGCAAAAACAAATTTCCTAATTAGGGTCACTGCTCAAAAAGGAAATAAAAAAGGCCGGTAAATTTCAGCTAAAACCCTGTGTTTTCAATCTTTACCAACTAACCCCCTATCCCCCAACCACCCACGCCCCCAAGAAAAAATTTGATGTTTTGACGGGCGTACTTATAAAACTACGTTTAAAAAGGAAGATTTAAACACATTCTTGAGTTTTTTTTTGACGTTCTTTTGAAAAGAAATAATTTTATTTATTGTCTTAGATAATTATTACTTAATAATTTTTAATATTAGATGTACTATACTCATAGACTTTTGTAATAAACGCTTATTATGAATCCTGATATCTAAAATTAGTGAAAATAAAAAATAAAAGTGTTTAGTATAGTTTATTCATACAAAATATTTTTATTTAATATGTATAAATTAAAAAGAAACATATAATTTTGATATATGTATGACTTCTTTTAGATTCATTTTTTTTTTTTATAACTTAATTGTTTCAGACACGAATTACTAATTTTCCATTTTTTATGCATTGGAATAATTTTTACCCTTTCTTAGATACTTTTCTTCACATAAATCAATATCACTTGACTTTTCAGGTAAACCATTTAACAATTTAGAACACCACCTAACACACACAAGAGAGAGAGAGAGAGAGAGAGAGTAGATGACCCCTGACCTACAGATGCATGTGAATTTAGAACACCACCTAACAAAGAAAGTTATTGGCCAACAGTAAATCATTTGCCAGTTAAAATTCATGTCAACACACAAAACATGGTTCATGTCGAGAACACAGAGAAACGAAGACTGACCGAAGCATCCAGAGAGCATGTAAGAGATGAGCATGAGGTAGACCATCAGCTTCAACCAATCCTCATCACCAGAGACCAGCAGAGAATTGAAGGATCCAGAAGCATCACACACCTTCCTGGTGTTTTCTCTACCTGCAGTTGTCATCAATTCCCGCCTGCTTCAACTTCAAATGATCAAGTCAGTCAATCAGTTAACGATCAATGCAATGCATTCACTAACAACCGTGTTTTGAAGGGATGGATGGCAATAAAACCTCGACTCCTGGGCATCAGAGAATCAATGGTAATATGAGTAGTTCCAATTTTGCATAGATGTGATTCATGTGAGACATCGTAACATTGATATTTAATACATACTGGAGAATTCAAGAAACTCCTCTTTCAAATATAGATATTCTCTTAAGTCTTTCAAATGCTCCATCATATAAGCGGAGGTTATAAGAAAAGAGAAGAACGAAAAGAACAGAAAATAAGAAACGGCATATTTCATACCTGGCTACTGGACCGTAACATCTCTACGCATAATTAGGATTCCAACATCATCCCCGTTACTGTATACAGAGATTGATAACTTGAAAATTCATTTGGTATGAACTTCAGCTTTTCACCATCAACAGTAAACTTTATTTTCTTTGAAGCAGGCTGTATCAGGCCCACCCACCTGTATCACGGAACAGAGAAAACAACATAAGCGAGGTTTGACTCATGAACCATAAAGTCTTTCAGAGTTTTACTATTGCAAAATTCTGGCATCAGTTTTTAAAAAGTAATATTAGCTACAGTGATCAAGTTTACTTGAAAATAAATAAATTACTATAACACACAACGAAAATGCACATAAATGATAAATCAAAACTTTTTTACATTACTGAAAAAAAAAAGAAAAACTAAAGAACCTCAAAGGTCAAGTAAAAATATTAACCTAATATGTCGAAAATATGTGCATGTCAATGATCTATCCACATATGAGCATTTATTCACATAATGACCATTTATCCACTTAATGACATCCCCTTGATAACTTATAGGAGAGCACAAACTTTCCAAACAAGTGGAACAAGCTCAAGTGGTAAGGAAATAAACATCTATCCACAGAATTAAGTTAGAATTGTCCACCAATTTTATTGTTGTGAAAGTTGAGATTAAGATATTAATTTTAAGGGCTTCTTTATATTAAGATTCTAATTTGATGAATCTCTGGACTTCAACAAAAACTTCTAATTTGATATAATTCATATTTATATATTTGAATTAAATCATTTATTTGGAGGTAACTTTATATCTTTCTATTCAACGTGATGTGTCACCTATTTGACCTGAGATTCTGAATCTCTTTTCCAACTGGAATGATAGAGATGTAGTTTTTTCAGAAAAAAAGTAGAGAGAACTAGACATTTAAAACTAGTTTGATTGTATATAAATAGATTTCATTAGACATTTTTCAAAGATTTAACTAAATATGATTTAAATAAAATTTGATATATTCCTAAACAAGTAGATTCTAATATGAAGTATAAAAATATTAAAAATTCCTTTCCCCCTCCCCCTCCCTTCCTCTCTCACACTCAAAACTATAATATGTTCCAATGAAAAGCATTGTCCAACTAAGCTTTCAGCCTAAAGCAAAAGCAAATTTTGCTGGATTTGGGAGGTTCCTGGAAGATTTAACAAGTTCATAGATGCACACAAAAAGTGGTAAAATAAATTACTTTTAGCCAACTAGTCTTGTTTCCAATTCTTATTATGCAACTCCTGCATGAAGTTACACACCAAGAGTTCAAAGCTCCTTAGGTTCTAAGCAGTATTTATCTGTTGTTGTCTAATTGATATTTAGTTAATCAATATTGTTGTCTAATAGCTATTTTAGTTGTTCATGTCATTCTCATGCTGGGGAACCACAAAATTTGATTTAAGTTACTTATTAGTTATTTCTGGATCTAAAATCGAGAAGTTCTTCTCCTTAAATGAGTTCAGTTGCTTTCTCAAAAAAGTCAAAAAGAGCTAAAGTTTAACTGAAACTTAGCTTGTTAAACATAAACAATATTTAATTGCAATTCTCATGCTACTCAAATTAGTTCTCAAGACAAGAGCTTGGATATGTATCCAACTTGCACCGAGTTCAACTAAGCTAAAGCTGCCCCAAAATAAACCAACCATACATGGAAAATCAAGCTCCCTTTGGCTTCACGCATTTACACCGCTATTCAGGAAACATAAAATCTTGGAAACAAGGTAATGTAGAAAAGTTGCACTGTACTGGAAAATCTAAAGGAATGAAAGGGAAATAAAAGGAGTACGAAGAAGATAAAGCAAGTTCATGGACGACAATCACCCCAGGGACAAAAATTATCTTATGTTCCAGAGGAGAAGCCCCCCAAAATTTCCCTAGACCAGGAAAGTCTAGGATGAAGAGGTAAGGTGATAAGATTTCAAATCCTGAGAATCTGGACAATTCTGGTGCACGAAATGACGAGGTAAGATCATATGATGCAGATGTGACGAACACCAACCTGGAGAATAGTGTGGCGCACAAAATGATCCAAAGAAACAAATGGAATCCTGTTCAAAATATATTTTCTATTTTTTGAAATGTTAAACAAGAATACTCAAAGCTTACAGATCCAACCTTATCATCCCATCTCTCCGTTTGTAATCAACTTGTCTTATAGGCCATATAGAAAGTCTATATCCTGCCTATTAGTGTGATAGGGAAAGATTTGGAATGTGATTATTTTACTGCAGCTTGGGGAAAGGAAAAGATAATAAAATAAGGTTGAACTGGGTACCAGCTGATTTGGGGTCAGATCAGGCTGGTTTGGTTACAAGTTGTTGAAAGAAAAAAAAAATCAGGCACAATTCGGTCAGCCAAAGAGTCTGGTATGCTGCAAACAATCCAAAAGGTTATAATTAAACATCTGGCCTAAAACCTAAACTGGAAGTTTAAATTTAGTCTAATCAAAACTCATGTAAAAGACCTCAAAATGAACTGTTGGATATTTTCATGTATCGGGATAAAACTTTTGAACGCGCCAAACCTACTGAAGTCGAGATGACCATCCTTAACATGCATTTTTCTTAAAGAGTATGCAGATGTGGGTCAAGGAAAAGTAGGAAAGTCAGATCCGTATGATAAGACTTGAGATAAATTGCAAGCTCTAGACAGAGCAAACTTACAAGTCCTGATGAGGTTATTAACCCAAAATCCCATTTTCCAGAAAAAAAAATTATTTAAAAATTCTGTTTGCTTCAATGAAAGTTGAGGGACCCGCCCAATAACTATCACAGAAAGTAAACCTAGCAATTTACAAACTATTACAAGTAGTTCAGATAAATACAGCTGACTTGATTTAAGACTCCTTTTCAAATTCTTGGACAGTGTGATATTTATAATATTTAACTTAATATTTAAAGCATGCAGGTGATAACAAGAATTCAATAATTTACAGAATAACGAGCCTTTTTCACATGTCTTATATTACTTCAATCATAAAAAGAATTACTTATATTAGTCTCAGAAATTAAGAATACTCAAAAGTTAACACAAAATTTACTGAAAACTTTACTTACCAATTCTGGGCATTCATAGTCAATACCAGCTTCCTTAATCCGCTTACGCCTCCTCTCATCTCCCTTTAGAATTCCTTTTAACAAACTCTGATGCTCAGAAAGGGTTCTCTCCTGGAATGAGAGAAATGTGATAATACAATCAAATCTGGTACATCCAAAAACTCAACGAAGGTTATTGCTTAAAACTACTCCAAGTTGTACCTTGTTGTGTCGTTTACGTTCAATTTCCCTCCAATTCAATGGGTTGAATCTCCGATTTAGTCCTACCCATCTATAACCAAAAACAAATGAAGAGATAACTATATAACATATCATTATGTCATTTATAAAGCTTTCAATTAGAACGACAATAACAAAGTCTTTGGGGTTGCTACATGAAGCCAATTCCCAGTTGGTTGCTCACCACGCATTAGAAGATTGGGCATTGCACACATGCATAACACCAAAGTTGACTCTGCCAATGTATGTCTACACTTTTAGAGTTACTTTTTCAAGAATAAGAAGGAAAAAAGATACTTGACTCTACAAAATACAGAAATCTCCCCAAACTGTAAACACTTGTGGTTACTCCACACAGTCAGGTTGGTGTTTTTTAAGAGAACAGGATCAGGCCTACCTCGGGCAACAAGCGCTGAACAGAGGTGGCCGACTTCATGAAGCATTAGAAACATGAGAACATAGCATGAAGCATTCAATACTTCAATGGAACAATCATGGATCACATCTTCATTTCAAGTAAATTAACAAGAAATTCGGTTCTTAATTAATAATATGATTAAGAACAGAGTAGTCTTACTAGCTACAAGCTTAGCCAATTAAACAAATTCTAAAAAGTAAGAAAATATAAAATTTCATTATGCCCACAGAAGAGAAATATTCTGGCTTTTCTTTTTTACATTATTATTACTTGGGAGACATAATGCAAGACCTCATCAAATAGAACATACAGCATGCTAACTTTCAACTATCTGGAATTAATAGTTGCCATTCAAGGATTGAATGGTCGAAAGGCAGGGCAATTTAGAAATAAATAAATAGTATCGGATATAACATTGAAGGAAGGCATGTTTAAACATTAAATTCCTGCACTGTTAGTGAGTAAAATTTCCAGCTCTTAACCCACTCTAATAAATTGTTGTTGTATAGCCAGTTTCTTCTGTGTTAGTATTTCCAAAACCAGTTAGATATCAGATTTTCATAGTGATTGGCACTTATGACGATCACAGGCAACATCTGTTACCAATTAGATAACAATTTTTAAAGTGATTGGAACTTATGACGAACACAAGCAACATCTGTTTAAAAGGCATGTCAAATGAGTGCCGATGTACTACAGTCGCAAACTCCCTACCAAACCAGGCTACAGCCTATTCTTTCCCCAAACCCCAACCCAGCCCGCAAACCTGCGCTCAAAAAAGGAAGGAGGGAGGTGAGGGAGCAGGCAAGAAAAAAAGAGAGACAAAAAAATAAGAGGACATGATGTCTAATCATAGTCCTAAATATTTTTCCCCCCTTTTCATCATCTTTTCCTTTCTTTTTTTGGAGGAATAACACTCATAATTTTTAAGATACAAACTAAGTATCTTGAACACCCAAGAGGTTTAACATGCGAAGAGTTATGAAAACAAGAAGTAAAACATGAATGAAAGTTGATCCGGGGTGTGTGTGTGTGTGTGTGTGTGTGTGTATATAGGGGTTACTGTAACTCAGCCGCCAGCTGAGAGAGTTTCTCAGCCGGCATGACATGGCTTCATATTAGCCGCAGAGAAGTCAAAAATTTAGGCGGTAAAAGGAGACACTCAACTACTTTTCGTTGCCCAATGACTGAAATACCCTCAGTTTCACTTTTAACCTGCTACAACTGTTCCTCCACTAAAAAAATTACAGATCGAAAAATTTTGAGCTTTTTCAAACAAAAAATTACAGATCTTGAAAACTAAATTTTAGAAAAATAATTTATTTTAAAAGAATGCAATCATGGTCGCACTTATGTTCAAGTTTTTTTTGAAAAGATGTTTTATTCACAATAAAAATCTATTATCGCGACTTGAAACAGTTTTTTTTTGTTTCTAAAACTGCAATCGAAGTCGCAGTTTCTAAAAAGAAAAATTTTGGATTTAATTTTTTAATATTATTTTCACTTTTTAGATTTTTTTTTTTTTTTTTACATTGCGACCTTTGGTCGCAGTGTTGTAGCCCTTTTTTATTTTTTTGATTAGGGTCACCGTATTTTTCTGACCTTCCTAAGCTAAACAGGATACTGCGACTGTAGTCGCAGTCTTATGAAATAAGAGTCGCAGTCAACAGAAGCAGTGACAATAATTTCGTAAGTTAATTAATTAAGATGATTAGAAGATTGTGACTTCGGTCGCAATTTTATATAATAGCAGTCTCTTTGAGAATATTTTGTTTGATAACAATGCGACCTTGATCATAGTATTTTTTTATTAAGTAATCTAAATAGGATACTGCGACCATGGTCGCATCCTTATGAAACAAGAGTCTTATGAAATAAGAGTCGCAGTCAATGGAAACAGTGACAATAATCTCGTAAGTTAATTAATTAAGATGATTAGAAGATTGCGACTTCGGTCGCAGTCTTATGTAACAGCAGTCTCTTTGAGAATGTTTTGTTTGATAACAATGCAACCTTGGTCATACTATTTTTTTATTAAGTAAAAACCAAAAGATACTACGACCATGATCGCATTCTTATGAAACAAGAGGCATAAACAATTGAACAATGTCTCTAAAGTTAAGTAATTAAGATGATTAGAAGAATGCGACTGAAGACTGCGACATTAGTCAGTCTTATGTAATAGCAGTCTTTTTGAACTTATTTTTCATTTTTGCGACCAAGGTCGCAGTCTTTTTATTAATAAATTTAATTGGACTGCGACTTTGATCGATGTCTTGTAAAACAAATGGTTTGAAAATGAAATTTCATACTGCGACTATAGTCAAAGAATTCAATTTTATCTGACAATTTATTATTATGAATGCGACCAAAGTCGCAGTCCTGATGAAAAGACAACTTTTAAAATAATTTTTTTCCTGCGACTTCAGTCGCATCTCTGACAGATTGATTATATATTTATTTGTATTTTACTTGTCTTTCAAATTTTAAATCGAATGGTCAATATTTCCAATGATGAAAAATTTCAGATAGGCCTTACTTTAAAAGAAGAAGAGAAAAATCACGATGAAAATATTGAAGCTGACATCCCAAGGGAACATGAATTTGTCAAAATAGTTGCTAGAGATCTAGGTCTGCGACTAAAAATTAATATCTGATCCCGCTCTCACTTTTTTAGAATGATATTCTTTATAAGTCAAAAATCTAGATCTGACAGCGTGAGAAGACACAGAGAGATAGATATATAAAAGAGAAGAAAAAATAATAATAAAGAATATAAACTAATACATCATCCCAAGAAAAAGACAAACGTTAGGGTTTTTAGTAATTTCAATTATTTTCAAAAGCGGGACGTCATTTTAGATTGTCGAATTATGTGGCTCATAATGTGCCACGTCACCGCAGGCTGAGAGAGTCTCTCAGCCGTCGGCTGATATACATATTTCTGATATATATATATATATATATATATATATATATATATATATATATATATATAGGGTACAAAAACATTTATTCCTAGTGAAAGAAAGCACGGCAGGTTAAAACCGTTAATGCTAACCCTAAAAAAGGTGTTACCAGATAGCCCTTGTAAAGACAGGTGACTCCACTAAAAACAATATTACAGTTTGTTTCTATCAGATGAGATGAAAGTGGAGACAGACAAATGAAAACTTAATCGTCAAGATTGCAGATGGTTCTCGTGATCTACGAGACATAACATGACAATAACTACAATCATTTGAAAGGAATCTAGCTCAATAAACTCAAGCAAGACCATGAAGGTCAAGGGAATATTTAAAACATGCTAACAGAAGTGAAACAATTCAATAAAATTTAGGTAATGGCCAAACATGGAGGATTAAAAAGGAAATAAACTAATTCAAAATAACTTTTGAAGGCTATGGCAAATCGGTTACAAATGGGGGTGGAATCTAGAAGGCATGAACACAGGTAGGCAGGCGCGGGCACCACAACACGCAATACTGATGTGAAATGTGTATGCGTGTATGAAAATCAACAATAAAACACTCAATCATTCTTTATCAATATGAAACGATCGCTGGTAGGAAAAAATTAAAACTAATAAAACAGATAGATGTAACAAAATAACATGCGCAAACAAATCCAATTTAATCATGAATCAATTAAAGATAATATATTATGCGGCAAAAGATTCTCGATCAATATCAAATCTAATGAATTTCAGGCAAGCAGATACACACAATCTCACGTTTGTAAATAACAGTTAAATTGATAAAATATTAGAAATTAATTATCAGATTCGAAATAACTGCAATGATGTAGAAACATACCTACTGAGGATCATATCGATCTCAGTGTCCTGTGATGCTTGTAAATGCGTAAAGAAATCTCTCACGAATCTAATGCTTCGAATCGTGCGTGATTTGGACTCCGGGTGAGAGAGATATAGGCTGAAAACGAATCAGAATTGCTTAACGGGTCTGTCAAACTGTTAGGTTTACTGTAGCATACGAGAATCCAACACTGTAGCAGTCAGGCACTGTAGGGTACCAATATTTTTTCTGAATTTTTTATAAGAAATTTGAAAGAGGAAAAATTAGAGTTTTTGACAAGAGAACTAGGATTAGGTTTAGGATTATGAGAAAGAGAGATATAGGACCAAAAGATAGGCTAGCTAAGATTTCACGTCACTATTCTAGGGTTTTCCACCACTAAGAGAGAAATTGAGAGAGATCATTGCTCACACACAATTTTGAGAAAACTTTCATAATTTTCATTATATAAAATTGTTTGATACAAGACCTTATATAAGCATTTATAAAATTTGAATACAACTCAAACTCCTAATCAAAATAAAATTACAACTCCAAAATAAAGAAACTAAACTCCTAATAAAAATACAACTAAAAAAACTCAAAATAAAAAAAACTAAAATACAATCTTACTATTGGAAAACTGGAACGCGACGTCTTCTCCACCGGTGAAACACGTGTCATGTACGTGGCCTGATGTCCACATTATTCTCCCCGTGTTGGAGAGAGCTCGACTCCATCGAGTTAGAAGTGAAAGTGCTTTCATACTACTTCAAAATTTCATTATTAATTTTCAGCAGTTTACTTCGATATAGCCATGTATCATCAATTGATACTTTTCTTGTCTAACAAATCAAATATTTTCGAATCCCACCATCTTGAGTTGTGATAATTTTATTATCTAATAATTTATCAACTTGACATGTTGTATAGGGTAAAATATCTGATAATAGTGAAAGAAAGGGCTCTCGAGAATAGGCTCATGGAAAGACTCATCAACAAGTGGGATAACATCAAGACCTTTATAATCCACTAAGCAATTAATATTGAAAGTAAAACTGATACCAAAATTTATAAGAAGATCTATAACTTAAATTTTATCATTCAATTTCATCAAGATTTGAAATAGATTAAAACTATAAGCATGCAACTTTTGGACAATATCACCAACATTAAAGTATTTAATCTATTCCCATCATCAGCTCATCTCACCTGGTTGGTGTTGTTTTTTGCAATTTTATCACAAATTTCATCGTATGGTGTGTGCACATGTGATGCAAAAAATGATACAACTGGTGTTGCAAACTCAATGACTTTATACTGATCGTCTATGAGGATAAGGCCTGGAGAATTTCAATTCAGTTCCTAACATAGGGCATAAAAAAAGAATGGTGTCGGCAGTAAGGGAGGAAGGGGTTGGTGACCAAAATAGGTAACGACAACAGGGGTCCGACAGTAAAAGACGCGGAGAAGGTGGTGTTAGCAGTAGAGCTAAGGAAGGAAAAGAACAGGTGAGAGTGACCTTAATCACGAGTGACTTTTGAAGAAATAATACTATCAGACTTAGGTGCTTCAGTGGGAATTCTGTCATTGATGGCAATCTTAAATGGGCTTGGACAATTAGCAAAAACATGCCCATAACATTGACATTTGTAGCATTTAGTTATGGGACTAATTTTAAAAAAATCATTTTCAGTGTTCTTGCTCTTACTGTTACCAAACTTTTCTTTTGCTTCTCTAACTGTGAAGATCACACAAGGAAAACTACTTTTCGAGTTTTAATTGAAAGAATTCATGATTTGAAGTAGGTTATTAATTTTAACCATGATATCATCAAATGTTAGTTGGGACTCCATGGTTTGACTTGAGGAGTGAATTTCGCCCGTGGGGATGATAGTGTATTAAACCTATGAGGTTGAACAGATGAGAGAGGTTTACACTTGTAGAAACAAGGTGGCACATACTTACCTCTAAACTCATCTTTCATTTTAGGTTATGTATTAATCGGTTCTTGACCACACGCTGCATGCATGTCTCTAAACTGGTCCATTACTGACTACCTTGGTCGGTCAGTTTTATTGCGGCAAACTTAACTTTCCTAAGGTCAGTGAGATCGTACCATGTGAAGTAATTATCAAGTTGTATCCAATCTAGGAAAAATTGAGGGTCTAAGCGTCCATCGAAGGTAAATACATCCAACTTAATGCTTCTAAGGTATTGCTCATCATCATTATGTGCATTGTTAGGTGTTTTGCTCTGCATTTGGTTGTAATGGGGTTTCCTCAGTCTGAGTGGTTCACATACAGTCTCTAACTTGACTAGTCTCTCTTCAGTTCGTTTGAGGTTTAAATCAGAGCATCAAGCTTATCTTGTATGTCAGTGAGTACAGTGACAAATTGTAAGGGATCCATAAGGGTTTTGGCGTGTAGTTCAATAGTCTCTCCTAGCAAGTATTGGTTACCACTACAGATGGGCATGCACAAATGAGATCCTAACTAAAGACAGAATATGCAATTTTAGACTAGATGAACTTTTTTTAGATTTTGAATTTTTGTTTGGTTTAAAAAAATCTATTTTCTAAAATTGTCGGGTCAGTCAAACCCCAATTTTACCAGTTCAATTGGCAGGTCAGCGTAATTCAGGTGGGAGATTTCCGCACTTGGTGTTAATTATAGTTACACATTGAGTACCCTTCCTTAGTTATACACTAATCGTACAAAATTTCAAGGAAAGACTTACCTTCCAATGTTTCCTAATTTTTATTTTATTTTTTTATAAAAATATAAACTAAATGTGATAAAGCAAATAAACATGAACTAATTATGCAAATTCTATCTAACCGTGCTCTGATACCAAATTGATGTGAAACGTGTATCAGTGTATAAAATCAGCAATAAAACACTCAATCACCCTTCACCAACATGAAACGATCTCTGGTAGGAAAAAACTAAAACTAATAAAGTGGACAGCTGTAACAAAATAACATGCGCAAACAAATCCAATTCAATCATGAATCAATTAAAGACAATATATTATGCGACAAAAGATTATACGATCAATATCAAATCTAATGAATTTCAGTTAAGCAGATACGGACAATCTCATGTTTGTGAATAATAGTTAAATCGATAAAATATTAGAAATTAATTATCAGACTTGAAATAACTGATATGAGTTAGAAACGTACCTACTAAGAATCATGTCGACTTCAGTGTCCTGTGATGCTTGTGAATGCGTAGAGAAATCTCTCACAGATTCAACGCTTCAAACTGTGTAATTTAAACTCCGGATGAGAGAGATATAGACTGAAAATGAATCATAGATGCTAAAGGGGTCTATCAAGCTGTCAGTTTACAATCGCACGCCGGTACACTATAACAGTTGGGGATCCGGCGCTGTAGCAGTCGATCAGACACTGTAGCGGTACTGTAGTAATAATTTTTTTTGATTTTTAATAAGAAATTTGAAAGAGAAGAGAGAAATTAGAGTTTTGAGGAAAAAACTAGAATTGGGTTTAGGGTTTTTGAGAAAGAGAAAGATAGGACAAGGAGACAGGCAAGGTAGGATTTCACACCACTAATCTAGGGTTTAGGGTTTTGAGAAAGAGAAAGATAGGACAAGGAGACAAGCTAACTAGGGTTTCACATCACTAATCTAAGATTTCTTAGGGTTTCCCACCACTAAGAGAGAAATTTGGAGAAATTATTACTCACACACACAATTTTGAAACTTTTTCATAATATTCATTGTATAAAATTGTTCAGTACAAGGCCTTATACAGGCTTTTATAAAATTTGAATACAACTCAAACTCCTAATCAAAATAGAATTACAACTCCAAAATAAAGAAACTAAACTCCTAATAAAAATACAATTCTAAAATAAAAAAACTCAAAATAAAGAAAGTAAAATACATAATCCTACTGGGAAACTTGAACGTGACGTCTTTTCCACCGGTGAAACACGTGTCATACACGTAGCTTGATGTCCACATTAAATACACTAAGATGCAACAGATGCAAAGGTACAAACAAAAATGTAAATGACACCACACAAAATATCATGTCCCTGCAGTATCCAACAAAACATGTATGTTTTTTTTTTAAATCATCTAGTATGCAGAGAAGTTGATGATACTGCAAGTAACATAACAAACTTCTCACTATAGGAGTCTGTGGAAATGCTAATTAGCTTCTTCATGTACTACAATTTAGCTTAGTAGATTTGATGCTGTAGCTCCAGTCGGAGACCAGGCCTAGAATAAAAAGCAGGCATGGAAGGACACATGGTGCACAGTGTTTTAAATGTCGGCCGACATTTCCGAAATGTCGGCCGACATTTCGTTTTCAAGTCTTCACCGCCACGACATCCCTACCCGCATTTGAAATGGCGTTTTAGAAAATGTCGGCCGACATTTCAGGAAAAATCCGATATATCGGCCGACATTTTCCCGAAATGTCGGCCGACATTTTGGGAAAACCCCAATATATTGATTGGGCTTGGAAGTTAGAGCAATTGAGAAATTTTAACAATGGATTAGTGAATATATATAAAATGTTTAAGTTAATTATACATATCCTAAACATATTTATGTAGTTTTGCATAAGTTGTGTACGTATTACCTTGATAAAAATTTTTAAATTACATTATTTAAGACATCTAGGATATATATTTGTTATCCATCATGACATCCGAAATTTACTAAATTGCCCCGAAATATCTCCGAAATCTGAAATCCGACATCCGATTACGACATCTGACATTTCCCTGATATCCGACATTTAAAACACTGATGGTGCATGAAATTGAAAGCTATGCACACATGCCCCTTGTGGCTTAAGCATGACATATCAAGATTGGATTATATGTGATTACATTCTTCTAGTTTTACAGTAATATAATATTTGTTAAATTTTGCATTGTGTTTTCTTTTGACTCTTGGCTTCATCTGTGTCTCAGACATGAATGCAGTTCTCTATTGCAAATATATCATTTGTCCTCTCTTCTAGACTTCTTTTACCCAATCACGGAGAATTTGTAAGATGGCAACTCTCTTGACAATAATTTTTTGACCAGGATTTTCGCAATAGTTAAACGAGGGTTGACATCAGGTGGTCAACTACTGGTTGTAAAAGTTAGTCAAATGCCTTGTCCTGCTACATAGCCAACCCTTGTTGATGGGAAAAATGTTAGACGACAACAATAATGATATTTGTTAAATGATTGGCCACAGTTTGAAATACCTTTTAATTAGCATATATGCCAGAACCAAATTTTATAATAGGTCTTATAAACCAAACTATAACACTAATACTTATTATGTCCTTGGTCACTTTTTGAATGACCTTCCAACAAAACTTTTGGTATCACTGATTCTCTTTTTTAGTAGTCCTATTAACTTCTAGTATGTTTTCTAATCCAATTTTAAGAACTATGGTGAAACAATTGACCACAGAACTGCTGCATATTAGATTTTTCTGATATCAGTCATAAAAGATAAACAATAAAATTCTTAGTCCGATATTTTTCTGCCGCCTTGTCCCATAAAGTATGAGAATTACACCATAACAAATGCTGCAATTATTTATTTAAATTTTGCATTAAATTTTGTGAACTTGCATATATAATCACAATATGTTGACAAACACAATATGTCTGACTGACCCAAATTACCGCCCGCAACATGTATATGCTCTTTTAATATATAAATTTCAAACTTACAACTTAGGATGAACACGCTCTGGGAGAATAAGCTGAAGCTGAAGATTGTGCTCAAATGGTAGATAACCATTAATCTCATCAGCCGCAACCTTGGCCACCTGCAATTCCAATTTCAAACATATATTGAAACATATTTATACGAAATGGATAAAAAGGTTTCAACAAAGATTATTTGATAACACACGAGGACGTGCTCTCATACCTCTGGGTTCTCAAATTCAATGAATCCATAGTGCTTCGATTTTCCAGTCTGGAATTAGTTAAAAGAAACTTCAATCCATAGACCACCATATATAAAGTTCAAGTAAGATTAATAAAAATATTTTTACTGCTTTTTCACTGCACTGATTGAGCAAATGATAGACATAGTTCTGAAGAAAAAACAGTTGAGTTCTATTACTTTTCTTTAGAAAATAAAATCATCACCAACCCCTGTAAGATATGAATCTTTATATTCAGAATATAATTGTTTTATAAGTTCTTATTTTGACTTGCAAGCTTATTTCGTGACCATTTAAAGTAAGAAAGAATTGTAAACAAACCCTTCAAAATAATAATCTGCACATAGAACTCTCCTGAGACTATGCAGATATATAGGACCTGTTTGTTTCGTTGTAAAACGTCGCAAGTCGTAAGTCGTAAAATGAGAATGAAAAAAGTGAACTGTAGCAAAGAAAATATATTATGTTTTACGGTGTTTGGTTGATAAAGTGAAGTGTAAATGAAAAAGTATATTGTGTTTTACGGTGTTTGGTTGGTAATGTAAAAGTGTAAGTGAAAAAGTTGACCACAAAATTAATTGTAGCAGTGATTTAAATATTATAAATACTATTAAATTAAATCTACTATTGCAAATTAAATTGTATTAATAAATTTGAGATAAAAAATTAATAATCTTAATATTTTATTTATAACAATAATATTAATAAAATATTAGTATAAATAGTAAAATTTACTAAAATATTAACTAAATAAATAATATAAAATTTTAAGAAAATCTAAAGAACATTAATAAAATTTTAAGAATACTAATAAAATATAAATATTAAAAATCTTACAAAAATAATAAAATATAGTTATAATATTATAATATTAAAAATACTTGAAAATTATTATAATATAAATTTTATCATAATATTATTATAATATTATAGAAATATAAAATAACAAAATAAAATATAATTATAATTTAATAATAAATTATCATTATAGTATTATTATACTAAATTATTATTACAATATTAACATAATAAAATATTAATATAATAATAAAATATATTATGATATTAATAAAGTAATTTTTATATTAAAAAATAAATAATTAAATATATAGTAATTTTATATTAAGAATATTGTTATATTAATAAAATATTAACTCTAAATAAAATAATAAAAAATGAAATAAGTATTAATAAAATAATAAAGTATTAAATAAAATATTAAATAAAAATATTAAATTAAAATAGTAAAATATTAAATATTAAAACAATATTAAAAACAATAAAAAAAATTAAAGATTAAAAATGTAAAATAATTAAATAATTAAATAAGAAATTGAACACTATTTAAAATATTAAATATTTAATAATATTAAATTATATATTGATTATCAAGTAACTGTTTTGAACTTTAAGTGTACTACAAGTGAGAGTTACATGACCACAAAATTAACTATAGCAACTGCAAGTGAGAAAATATGAGTGTAAAAGTGAGATTTACGTGACCACAAATTTAACTGTAGCAACTGCAAGTGGGAAAATAAGAGTTGCATTTTGCAACTTATTTTTCAGCGAAACAAACAACGGAAAATGGAAAAGAAGTTTTACGACTTGCATTTTGCGACGTTTTGCGGCGAAACAAACACGCCCATAGTTAACATATAATTACTTGTCAGTTTTTATTTTGAAATTAAGCCAAATTTATGAATAATCAAAGAAACAAGTTTGGCATCTATAACCTCTATGTTATTCTTAGACCTTCTAACACACCATGAAATTAAAGTTTTATGTAATCTTTAATAGGAGAAAAAATTAACAGAAGATAGAACTACAAATGCATAAGATTAAAAACCTCACATAGAATAGGATTGAAAATTATACTTGGATTTCTAAGATTCATCAAAAGATAATAGGTTTCAACATTAATGTATACTTCGTCCTCTTTAAAAAATAATAATATAGGTTGCAGCAACAATAGAATGCAAACTAAAACTATCAATCCAATAACAACCTAATAACTTCAAAAGGATTGTTGAGATGTCTGCTATAAACTTATATGATACTTTGAGAAATAATTGTCACGATGACAATCTAAAAGTCAACAATATTTCCAAAATGATGGGACTCGTGAGTGCTTCTTTTGATTGATGAAATTTTGATTACCAGAGAAGAAGGAAGAGATCAATCCAACAATGACTGGGACACGAGGACAAAACCACATTGATGGGGACATTGAGTCCGCTTCTTTTTTGTTTTGAGTACGGGTCTGTATTTTCTTTTATTTAGCAGTCTTGTGTTTGTTTTACTCTTGTATTTTATTTTAGTCCTACATTGACTGTGAGAGGGAACCGAGTGAGTCGTAAGTTTATTTAAAGACTTTATTATTTTCAATAAAAGTAGACTAGAATTTTGAAAAAAAAAACATTTTAGGTTGTTCCCTTGAGGGGTTGCCGCCCATGACAGGGTGTGAAACCCTAACTGTGAAGTTAAGATCGAGCGTGCGGCGTAAAGCGGCGTGAGGTCAAGATCGAGGAGCGTGCGGGTAAAGCGGCGTGAGATCTGAAAAGGTAGGTCTTTTCATTTATCCATTATGTAATCATTAATTATTTTCTTTCATTTCTCATCTTTTTTCAAAATCCGTAGACCTCCTATTTCATTTCACATCAATTTGGTATCAGAGGATGATTAGAAAAAAGTAATGAGTGATGAAAATTAAATTGTAATACAAGTTTCTTGTGAAAAGATTCCCGGTGTGAAATCGTACAATTTTGTTTGAAACATTCATTGCGAGTGTTGAAATGAATTGGTAATCTCAACGAGGAGCCGGTGCAATTGTCACTTTGTTCACTTTTTTTATCTCTTTTGTCAAAATTCTAAAATAATCTAAATCCTAACCTCTTTTATCTCCTCCCACGTATCAACAATCTCCTACACAACAACCTCATCAACAACCAAAGATCTCTACAATCCCTCAGAATAACCTCCTTAACAATCAAAGATCTCAACAATCTCCTCAACAACCAAAGATCTAAACAATCTCATTCACAACAACCTCCTCAACGGCAAAGATCTCAGTAACCTCTCAAGTAACATCTCTAGTAAGATCAACAACATTAGCTTCAGATGCAGATTTAGCATCGAGTCACCACCATCTCATGTTCCCACCTGGCGAAAATGATGCAAACATTGAGTCAGCTTCTTTTTGTTTTGAAACCGAGCCTGCATTTATTTTATTTAGTTGACTTGTGATTATTTTACTCTTGTGTTTTATTTTAATCCTACATCGACTGTGAGAGGGAACTGAATAAGTCACAAGTCTATTTAAAGACTTCATTGTTTTCAATAAAAGTATACTAGAATTTTGAAAAAAAATATTTTGGGTTGTTTCTCTTGAGGGGCGTGCCGCACATGGCAGGGCGTGAAACCCTAACTGTGAAGTCAAGATCGAGCGTGCGGCGTAAGGTCAAGATCGAGGAGCTTACAACGTAAAGCAACGTGAGATCCAGAAAGATGAAAGGCATTTTCATTTATCTATTAAGTAATCATTAGTTATTTTCTTTAATCTCTCATCTTTTTTCAAAATCCGTAGACCCCTCTTTTTTGTTTCACATCAGATTTGCAGCATAAATCTCTGGATAGTAAATAAGTAGTTGTTCCCTTAACCATGGGTCCATCCAAATGCAAACCGAAGACAAGTGGTTCGCTACTTTCTTACTCGATCTGTTGACATCTCGAACAAGAAAGTTGGGGGAATATGATGAGTATAAAATCTTAACTACTCAAATAGTTGTGCTCGAGATCAAGTTATAAGTTCGACCACTAAAACATGGTCAAGGATTTGAACACACTATAAGTAAATATAAGTTATTAGTCCTAATTAGCAATCCATTCTTCCTTTGAAAGATAGCTACATAGCCGACCCAATGCATATAAATAGGAGGTCCCCTGACCTCCTAGAGGTACACAAACCATTTGCACTCTCATAAATAGTCATTTGTCTCTAAGTGGTGATTGACTTGAACATCAAATGGGAATTGCTAGAGCAATATGGCCCCCTGCTAATCGTACTTTTTCTTGCAGATTTCACAATTAGGACCCTAAAGAGTTGAGAACGCACCACTATGTGCTCAATGTCTTGCAAACGGGCCACCATTGCAGGAAGGACTCATTTATTTATGTTCCATTTCTTACAAAGTCCAAAAACTCAGAATTTCTGGCAGGACTTTATGGCCGTCTGGAAGGAGCAGTGACTTCTTGAGTGAATCCATAAATTGTCACTATGCGGTTGAGCTACCCATCAGTCTGCTATACTCTCATATATTCTTACTCATTTTATTCGATTGACAGCTACACAACAGTCTTCTCTCTCTTGGCTTGACAAGCTGATCCAACAGTTCTTCTAAGATAAACCACATGGACATGCATTACTAGTGGGTTGTGTGCTGGTAACACTCCCTCTCCCTCTCAAGGTGGATCTTCCAGGTTTAATCCCTGCTGTTGCCGAATGGAAGATTTAACTCGGGTACTTAGTAATGGGTGTGTGTATAAATTGGAAAGTGACCTCCATCCTATTTCTCAAAAAAAATTCCACCTGGACTTGCTTTGTAACAAATGGCTTTGTAGGGGTCAAAATTTAACCCTCATCAGGATGATAACACATATCCCATCTATCAAGAGCTTCCATCGAGAAATCCATAATCTCCCAGAATCCATCCTGAAGCCTCACCATATTCAACTTTCCCGAAATCATTCTCTGCCACATCCAACTTTCTCGAAGTCATCCACCGCCACATCCGACCTTCCCCAAGTCATCCTCCGTCACGAATACCCTTCCATCTCGGAGCCGCCTTCCACAATTCCGAGACTTCTACCTCTCCAAGTTCCTTCACTGTGAGAACTTTCCCGACCTGAAGGACCAAACTCCAAAATCGAAACTCTAACAACAGATCGTCTAAGATCTCCGCTGACACTTGTGCAATACCTTCTTCCCCCGCGCTCACAACGTGTAATGCCCCAATCAGCGCGGGCAGTTATGAACATTGGCAGATTCCACGGGCATGTAATCTCACAACCAACACCAATAATCACAGTCGTTACAACAAACTCATCACGTGAAGATCGTGCAGTTACAGCAGCCCAACAATTCTGATGAGACATCCTTGTCAGGTATATCCTCCTTCTCCTAGGAGAAAGGGATCGCTTCCCTAACCCTAAAAGTACACACATACATCATTACGCTAGCAGCTCTTTGTGCTAGTCCACCCACTACACTACCAGCTTCCTGTGCTAGTCCATCCATTACACTGAAAGTTTCCTGTTTCAGTGCACCACCACACTAGCAGTTCCCTATACTAGTCTACCCTTCTACTACATCGACAGTTTCTCCATGTCGGTCCTTCTAACCATTCCACTTATTGATTCTCACACCTCAGGCCGGCACCACACCGGTGCTCCTAACCTGAAAGGTGTTCTTTCCCGTGTGTGTTCTGATAAGTATCACTCGGGGAGCGTCTCCAATCTCTTGTGGTAGGTTCAATCCATGGTAAGCCCATTTTTATTCACCACAAACTGGTAGTTTCATTGAGATCTGAGTCCACACTCAAAGTCTCCTTCCCATCCAACCCAAAATCTTCCCAAAAAAAAACCTCTTTCCTAGTGTCGATGGCCCCGAGGAAACAAACCATCACCCACAACAATGTCCATCAAAGGGCAAGGCCAACAACACCGCTAGGGGCACGATCCCTCCGCCTGTCGACGACCAACAACGTGTTACCGAAGACTCTGGCTCCTCACCTCAGGGGGCAGCCACCAGCGTCTGTTATTCGAGGGCCAGATCCTTCTGATGCTCGTCGACATGAAGAAGCAGATGAAGGAGCAATATATCCAATCACATCACGACCGAGAGCAAGCTTTCTCGCCGCATCACAACGATCAACTCCTGGCATAGATCCATTTTCCAGAGAGCTCAGGAGCAAACACAGCCGAAAAACGAGCCCAGAGTCGGAGGGGCCCGAACCGATAGGCCCATTACAAATTTGAGGCAGCCTAGGTCAACGTCCCCCTCCACGAAGACTATTTTGACACCTCCTTCGGCCTCGTTCCTGAACAAAAGCCTATCACTATCAGACTCGAGTTAGAGTCGAAGAATCCTTCGACATCCGAGCCCTCGACGAGTTGATCCAAAGACAGATTGAGGAGGCTAAATTGCAACTCCATCGTGGACCGAAACAAGCCACTGCCAGTCTCTAACTCCCCTCTCTGAAGAGATCCTAGAGTGTGAGTTCTTGAAGAAGTTCATAACTCCAACTTTCAACTACTATTCCGGAATGAATGATCCGATCCAACACATCAGGCACTTTCGGAACAAGATGGTCCACTCTCACAATGATCCGTTCATATGCCTAACCTTTCCATGCAGCTTGAAAGGCGTGACCTCGAATTGGTTTTGCTCTCTGCCACCCCCATTCTCTCCACAACTTCGAAGAGGTAACTGAAACGTTTCACTCAGTAAGAACAACCACCACCTTTTCATCGTCAGAAAAAGGCAAACTAACAGCCTCAAGTCCTACATCGGCTAATTCCAGAGCCAGCTTGCCAAAGTTCCCAACTGCGGTGAAGATGTATCTGCACTTGCGTTCATCAACGGACTGTAGATCTCTCACCCCTGTACAAGCATCTGTTGAAGCAAGACGTCACCCGGATGTGTGAAGTCTTGTCCCGAGCCCAGCCTACATCCAGTTGGACGAAGCTATGAAGAGTTTTGTTAACTACCTCAAGCACAGCAAAGACGGGGAAAAAATGAACTCACAGCATGCTCCGTTACATGCTAGTAACCAGAATCGGAGGCAACCCACCTTCAAAAAGTAGGCGCTCTCGATTCTCTCTTTGAATCCATTTCGAGCCTTCAAAGAGGATCCCCACTTCACCCAGCCGAGGCTCCCCATCATTGAGATCTTTAGTGTCATCAAGCACCACCCGTGGGTAAAACACCCGAAGCCAATTCCATGCAACACTACACTCCCCGGAGTAGAAGAGTATTGTTCCTTCCATAAAAGCAAGGGACACAAATCATCCACTGCAAGAGCCTCCGGTGGTACCTAGAAGAATTAGTCCACCAAACCTACCTCAAAAAGTACGTTCTTACCTCCAAGGCAACCTCCGACACAGGATAACCAAGCTCTCAACCTCCTACCGAACCGCAGCATGCGATCACTCACTACAAAGCGATCGAGTGATCCAATTCCTCTTACAAGGACAGGGAAGTACCTCAACTACACACACCTTGTATTTCCTTTTAAATCCATGTTTTTTATTTTATACCATGAAATAAAAATGTGTTTTTTCTCCTAAACGTTTCTGTGCCACCCCGCTGATAGAAGTGTTCTCCATCAATATCTGACGCTTGTATATTCCGTTGTGAGAGTGTCTCCCACTCGTAGATGTTAACGCAAGCACCAGCCTACGGGCTCCCTCTCAATTAGCCTACGGACAGTTGAAACCCTCCGTTGTGGGAGTGTCACCCGCTCGGAATCCCTGCAACACTGATGGGGGTGTCCCCCATCAGTCCCTACGCTTGTACATCCTATTATGGGAGTGTTCCCCACTCAGAGGCCGTACACAAACACCAGCCTACGAGCCCCCTCTCGATTAGCCTACGGGCAGTCGAAACCCCCGGCTATGGGAGTGTCCCTACTAGGAGTCCCTACTCTGGTGCAAGGATTTTCCCCTCTCAGAGCCCCCCGAAGTTCGTGATGGGATTACCCCCGTTCGGAGACAACACAGCAAACTCACCAAGACACTCCACAACCAACAAACCCTACTGGAGAAAGAAATCGAGCGCTCCGGAGAGGTATGACCGTACCTGATCCGAACCAAGTAAGATCCTAACATAAATTATCTTAATTTCAATGACATTCATTATATTTATTGCACTATATTAACAAGAGTAATGCATGATATTCAGTTACATCCCTATTTACATACCTCCCCCATTGATGGGATTGTTCCTCATCAGATCCTTGACGCTTGTATGTCCTGATGTGGGAGTGCCCCCCACTCGGAGGCGCAACACAAGCACCAATCTACAGGCTCCCTCTCGATTAGCCCATGAGCAGTCGAAATCCTCCGTTGTGGGAATGTCCCCTACTCGGAGTCCACTACTCTATTGCAGAGATTTCCCCCTCAGAGCTCTACATTTTGTACGTACCATGATGGAATCCCCCCACTCGGATACAGCAGCGCAAGCTCCTAAATCACTATGTACCCAACCAACCATACCAGAGGTAGAGATCAGCACTCCAAAGAGGCATGGTCATACCAATTCAAAGGCTAATGATAAAAACAAACCAAGCATGATCAAAACATTAACTATTTCCATTCCAAAATTTCATTTCCATTCTGAATACACTTCCATCCCAAATGTCATTCCATTATATTTATTTAATTACATATAACAAGTTAATACAACAAATTCTGTCACATCACTATGTTTATACTTTTTGAAAAAGAAATATAGCAGATCCAGGTCCAGACGCTCCAATCTATCCAGCATCACCTTCGAACTCAGAGGACACACTCGGAGTCATAGGGAGATACCCACCGAAAAATGCCATCCTATTGCTCGCGCCACTATCCAGAGATCTCGGCTTTGGTGAAGATAAAACCAAAAGGTTAGGGTCAAAGAGGATGCTTCAACCTAGGGACACCTCTTCCTTTCCACTACCCATGACTCCAAGACAGCCATTCTGACGCCACAATCCCCCTCACGTTGCGAGAAGGACGAGGACTCTCAGGACCCTCCGAGAGAGCAGCAATGGTGTCCAAGCTCCGACAAGACATGCAAGACAATGATGAAATCATGTCTGCACACCGGTACTACCCAGGAGAAGTATCACTACCAAACAGGGAGACTCCAGATCACCAGCAAAAAGACTTCGGCCCACTAAGGGAAAAATCCAGTATCCCTCGGCTTGGGTTAACTAAATCCCCATTCGTCTTTCCTACGCTTCCCCTCTGAAGGCGGCACTCTGTCACGACGACTAATGCGCTGTAACAATCATTTCACGACGACTAATACGACGCACCTTCCAGACTCCCTAGAAAAAAGCTCGATCACCATTTCCTCGTCTTCCTTCCTCTCCTCCTTTCTCCATTGATGATGAAAAGAAGGACGACAAGGCGGTACAACAAGGAAAGAAATTAGGGTTTCGACGCAAGGACTTTGGAGAAAATAGAAGATGATTTCTTCCCACAAATCTAGCCTATTTATAGACGGACGAGAAGCCCAACTGCCTCTAATTTAAATTTTCAATTCCTGAAAAGTCGACCCACAATCCTGAGATTTTCGGTCAACAGTAAAGACAAAAGATCAACTGTCCTCGTCAAACTATAAAGCCCAACAATCCCAGTCATAATGGCGCCAAAATTCGAAGAGACGCAGGACACAGCCTTCCAGCCGCCCGATGTGTGACAGCCGTCAACTAGCTGTGCAACCAACAATTAATTCAGAAGATCCGCAGTGATCCGAAGAGATTCACCGCACAAACGTCATGATGAGTTTTAAAGCATTCACAATTCAAGTATCTTCGCTTCCCTGACTTCTCTTTCGCAGACTCCGACAAGTGGGGAAGCGGGAGCATCTGTAGTGATCAAAATTTGACCCTTATTAGGATAATGACACGTGTCCCAGCTATCAAGAGCTTCCATCAAGAAATCTACAAACTCCCAGAATTCATCTCAGAGCCTCCGCCACATCCAACTTTCCCGAAATTATTTTTCTCCACATTCAACTTTCTCAAAGTCATCCACCTTTACATTCGACCTTCCTGAATTCATCCTCTGTCCCGAAGACTCATCCCAGAACCGCCTTCCACCATTCCGAGACCTCTACCTCTTCGAGTTCCTTTCCACTCCGAGGACTTTCCCGACCTAAAGGCCCCAACTCCAAAATCGAAGATCTGTGTCGATACTCATGTAACACCTTCTTCCCCACATTCATAACGTATACGCCCCTATTAGTGCGGGCAATTATAGACATTGACAAATTTCACGACATGTAATCCCACCAATCAGCTCCAATAATCACAATCGTTACAACAAACTCAGCACGTGAAGATCGTGCAGTTACAACAGTCCGAGAATTCCCATTCCACGACAGGCATCCTTGTCAGGTATATCATCCTAGAAGAAGAGGATCACTTCCCTAACCCTAAAAATAACACATACACCATTACACTAGCAGCTCTCTATGCCAGTCCACCCCCTACACTACAAGTTCCTGTGCTAGTCCATCCATTACACTAGAAGTTACCCTATTCCAGTACAGCACCACACTAAAAGTTCCCCGCGCTAGTCCACCCTTCCACCACATCGACAATTTCCTCTGCCAGTCCTTCCTACCATTTTACCTACTGATTCTCACGCCTGAGGGTCATAGATTGGCACCACACTGATGCTCCTAACCTGAAAGGTGTTCTTTCCCCTGTGTGTTCTGACACGTATCACTCGGAGAGCGCCTCCAATCGCTTGTGG
The DNA here is from genome assembly GCA_038442645.1 of Agave tequilana. Taxonomy (NCBI): domain Eukaryota; kingdom Viridiplantae; phylum Streptophyta; class Magnoliopsida; order Asparagales; family Asparagaceae; genus Agave; species Agave tequilana. The sequence goes on from JAVJIF010017841.1 coordinate 63,345, forward strand.
TGGGTCCGATCCACGGTAAGTCGGTCTTTATCCACCACAAGCTTAATCTAAGATACCACATCTAGAGCTTCGAATAATTTATAGACTTAGGAAGCTTGAGGAAATACTGTCAATCCATTCCGCAAAGCAAGCAGTCAAAGTCATCCTTTAGTCGTCAATAACAACGAACCCTTAGGTTATTTTGACTACAATCTTTATCATGATCGTTATTTCCAGTCTGGCGGTAGTAAAAAGGTGCTACTCTTATTTCACGAGCAATCTTTTTGTGAAATTTGTGACAGGATGACTATTCACATATATAGTTTGACGCCTACATTTTGCCACACCCTCTTATCATGTACCTAGGAATCTTCCACCAATCTCTATATCTTTGACAGCACCGTTCACAACCTAACAATTTTCCACTCAACCGCCATCCTAGAATATTGTAGCATTGTCCCCAACACCCACTTTGGCAGGCTCTTACTCCACTTCACAATATTGTCCCTTTCCCAGACCACCCAAAGAAAGCTCAAAGTTTCTGAACTCTCTAGTCTCCACTCATCAAGCAAGTACCATGACGCCACCACGTGTGGATATCTCATACAAGGTGGTTTTTCTACAACTGCTTCTCTAGCACTTAGATTAAATATTCTTAGGAAGGTTTGACACATTAAAAAAAAATACTTACCTGTGGAAGATTCTTCACCATATACTGCCGACTTCCAGCTTCCTAGATCATCGATATATGTTAGTCCCTTTTAACTGTCAATTATGTGGCCATCCGGATGAGATGCAAGAGCATATTCTTTGGACATGTACCATGACTCGTTCATTTTGGAATCTTGCTCAAGACTAGGCCTGACAACCATTGTAGTCAACATGACATCCTTTTCTAGGATGGCCTTCTATCTTATCTTGGAAATAGTGGCTACTATGACGCATCAGCTTTTCAAGCTATTTTCTTATAGAAGGTCCTCAAGTTCAAGACTACACTATAGTTTTTGTTAAAAAAAGTGAAAGAGAACAAAGGTATTTTGAAGAAATTTTAGAGATATTCTAGTATAAATTCAGTAGGATATGCAGTGTTAAATTAATAGGAACAGGGAAATAATAGAGCAATCTCTAATTTTTATTAGAATATCAAGTGTAGTTTCAAACCATGTCTGTTTGAACTATGACGTAACTAGTTTACAATATAGAAAACTTTCCAAATTTCATAGAGAAGATATTTTGATAGGCAGAAGTAACATATCAAAGCTTGTTGACTTCTGGAGTGCCAAAATTGTTGGATACACTGTTCCCAGCTAAACAGTCCACCCACATACAAAAAGTAAAAGTTGATTCATGGAGAGTGTTGGGTCCCCCACAAAAAATGTTTCAGTAAGAAAAGCAAACAAAGAGCTCCAGAATGATAGCAACCACCAAAACTATAGTGAGCAGTAGGTCACATACAAAAAGTCCAACCTCTGATGAAATCAATTGAGTAAACCAACCACTTTTACTTGTCAGAAGTAGCATTGGTCATTATTCTTGACTTTGGTCCTCGTGATTTTGTTAACTAGAATTTTTTTTTTTTTGGGGCCAAATGTAGTGACATGTATTGATGTTTGCTTATAGAGAGATTAATTTATTTAATTTTCTTGGTGACCTATTGAGTGATAACAGTTTGCTGTGTAGAAGACAAGCTCTCATGAGTAGTGGGTGTTGGTGCAGTAATCAGTGAATTTAATGTTTTTCGAACAGGACAAGTACAGATTCTGCAGAAATCCCACAAGGACTTCACATGACATCTAATGGAGATTATAATCTCTTCTTCTACAACTTTGATGCCACAATTTTGAATCTGGCTTCCTGTTGATTATACAGATACCAGTGAATAGTTTATGTGCACTCTCTAGCCAGTGCGATACTTGGAAATTTGAGAGATATGTGCGCATGTCTTGTTTGATCA
>JAVJIF010017842.1:0-98676 GCA_038442645.1 Agave tequilana
CAATAACCAAAAGTGTTCCGGTCGGAAATAATCACCAAATAGATGAATGCCAAATCTGATAACTAATACAAAACTATATCAACCTCAAGATCGAGCCGGATCAAGTCACAGTCTAAGGTAAATCAAAACTAGGCCTAAGCCAACAATGATAAACTACCAACATATGAAATAACGCTAATACAAGCAAATATCAAGTACATGAATAAAGTGGACAATCATAGATGTTTCATGAAGTAGTGCAAGTAATCAAACTGGTAAATATAACAGAAAGTCACATAAAATGATAAGAGCAACATGTAAATACATACTGACAACGGTAAACATACATGAGCGAACACTCACATGAAATGACGCAGTTTCGGAACCGAATCGTCGTCTGGTCTTCAGTTCACAAACCGATACTGATATACGGATCATCTCATTGGTCGGCCTTTGAATCACCATTGTATTGGATCCACAACGAGCACGAATCCGAATTGGTTCCGGTTCTCCTGTAATGGCCCGGATCTCACCAAACGATTCTGAAATACTGTAACACGCAACCAACACATACAAATAAATATAAATACGCTACACCGACACGTGCACACAGACACATACGTGTACACCCACGCACACATACATATACAAGTATACATATACATACATACTATATGCATACATACCCACACTTATATACATATTATATTTATATATACATATAAATAAAACATATGCTTGTAAATGTACCCATATTTACACACACCCCCTTATGCATAATAATTCATGCATACACTAAACATAATGCAAACATATATTAATTAATGACCCACTTATTAATTACTAAACTACACACACATAATTAAAGTACAAATTCAAGCATAAATACATGCCATGCATAAATACATGCATATACATGCATGCATCAACATCCCCACTCACGCACAAACCCAAACACACACATTAATATGAACTTCTACATTATTACAAGTCTATCCTTTAGACTTATAAATACACTAACCTCGAGCCGATTTGCGGCGCACTGACGGAGGCTCTGGCGGAGGCGTCCGGGGCCGCGGAGGGTGTCGTTGGATAGAGCATCTCGCCTTGAAGGGCGTGGGTGCGTTCGTGCTCGCCTACGGTGATCCACGGCGATCCACAGAGAGCCGGAAAAAATGCTCGGGGGAAGATATCTCCCACACACATACACAATTAAATAAATGTGAATTAATACACATCCATATATATTCAAACATATTTACATTGTACACAAAATGATTGAACACAAAATGAGAGTGGGGGAGAAAGCAACTCAGGCACATGGGGGCTCGGCCAAGTGCTTGGTTGCTTATGGAGTGGTGCGCGACCAAAGCATTGGGGTGTTGTCGTGCATGGCTCACGGCCAAACCAAGGGAGGCGCTGGATGTGCTGCCACCGCTGCTGCGGGTGTGCTGCCGAGGTGCTCGGGCTGAGGTGGCAAAGGAGGATGGGCAGTGCGGATCAGAGAGGGGTTGTTGTGGCCTAGTTGGTTGGGGCTCAGTCAGGAGATGGATGGGCTGCACACAGGTGAGGAGTTGCAGGGGCCTGACATAGTCTGGGAGAAGGCAGCCAATGGTAGGGTTGTCGCTGCGCAAGGAGGAGCCCGGGGTGGAGGGAATTGCTGTGAGGAGATCTCGCACTCGCCGGGCTGTGCATCTGGCTGTCGAGGTGCTCGTCAGAGAGGGGGAGCAGCGACCAAGAGGAGGATAGGCTGAATGCGTTGGGGGGTGTCTTGCTCCATTCCGACGGCATCGCAGAAAGGAGAATTAATGAGAGGAGGGCTCGGCAGTGGTTGAAGGGACTGCTGTGTTGATGGTGGTGGCGGCTAGATGAAAGAGGAGAAGAAGATTAGGGAAGAGATTAGGTTTAGGGTTGATATTTAGGATTACATAGGGAGTTTAAGATAGTGGGTTTTGGGTTTCGGGTAAAGATCCAATGGGTAAATGGGCATTGGGTATTGGGTCTATGGTAATGGATAGGAACAAGGATAAATGAAAGAATAAAAAAATAATAACAACAACCATATTAATATTAGTTAATAATAACACCTAGAATAATTAGCCATAACCATGATAATAATAGCATATGTATATATATCAATAATATAATTATATAACACTAAGTAATAATTACTACAAAACAAGAATAATAATAATATTAATTAACATTAACAAAAATAAATAATAATATTCACATTAACTAATATTAATAATTGTAAATAAAACAAAAACGAAATTAACAATAATATAATAAATACTTATAATAATAATTAATAATAAACATAGTAATAACTAAAATAATATTAATAATATTAAAAATAATATCTCTACTAGTATTAATAAGAAATAATAATCATAATAAAATAATAATAGCAATTAATAATAAGAATAATAGTAATAAGTAATTAATATAGATATGAAATAATGGTAATAATATATAAAGCCAAATTACCATTTACTATCTTAAAAATAATTTGCATATTTAATAATAATAACAATAATCACAAGAAGAAGAGCAATAAATTAAGTTAATAAAATAATTAGTAAATCAAAATAAATACTTTAGAAAATGAAAATACAGTATTTCTAATTAGGGATCTTACATTCTACCCACCTTATAAAGATTTCATCCCCGAAATTCAAATAAAGCAGGGAATGGTAAAAAGAATTCAAAATCAAAGGAGAAAGCAAACAAGCTTCACGTCGCTTCTCTGCACATCATAAATCCACCACGCTTCCGCTGCGCTACTCTGATTCTGCTCCTGGCTTCAACACAAAATAACCAATCTCAAGAGATAAAGTCAAGGAATATAATCGAGAAGGAGGAAGAGAAGCAAGATGAAAATTCGGATCACTCTAAAAGAAGAGTAGAGATCAAGGATATAAAAAGATCAAAAATAAGGATTTCCAAAATAAGGACGATCAATTTTCAAATGGAGTGATATCATAATGGATAGTATATGTATATTGTAGTGTAATTATAGCTTGTTCTCAAGTCATCGGTAAGAATTAGGTCTCTCTTGCGAAATAAAAGTCAAAAATCAAGATCGCAAGTCGAAAACGTAGGCTCTGATACCAAGAAAACCCTGTCACGCCCCGCTTCCCAAAATACGCTGGAGCGGAGACGCGACACGAGTCGCCGACGCATATACGCAAGGAAAATACCTCACATATAAGCATCCATGCATGATATCATATAAATGAAGACTGGAATAACAACTGAACTGATATAATGAGAATCAGGAAATAATATGAAGGCTAGAAAGATAAGAATACCGGAATCGAATAGGGAGAAGCTCCCAGCTCTTCACGAAGCGTATGGTCCCAATGAACACCTGCATAATGGAAACAAAGCGCCCAATATTGGACATGCAAATCCAAGGTCGTCAAAAAGCAACCTGGTGAGTGTGTGTGTAAAGGGGAGAGCTCGTGCATATATACAATGTGCACAAAATAATAAAAAGAATAACTGCAGACGAAAGATAAATACATAACATGATAAACAAACAACTGAAGGATAACTACATAACAACATGAATGAAGATAAAAATCAACTATCACAACTGTAAACTAATAGCTGATGTCAAGATGGGTAACCTAGCATATGTCACTAGTCTGGTTGGTTATTATTAACCTAACTAATGTAGTACTTAGCTGTGTCCCATACCACAGCCGTTTTCCCACATATCAAACAATTTTATCGTTGTTGTAATTGCCTGCCAATGTAGTGCATGTGTTTTGGAAGAGTACCGTGCAGGCCCGGTACCACGGTCTAACACCCCTGGTGCTGAACCTGGACAAGCCGCAAGGCTTTGACAACTGAAGACCACAGCCCCACACGAAAAGACAACTAGTGTGACGCCGTAATCCGGGCATACCCTGACAACTGACAACTGAATAGGTAGCCAGTACTACCCTGGGTTCCCCATGGTTTGACCCACAATTCGGAACCATAATAAGTCCTTCCAAAATATAGGACATGCATCATCAGGAAATTACCCCTGTTTCCCAGGTTATGGTGTCTTTTATTAATAAGCAATCAATGTGAGTTATTATTAAGAGTAACTGATATCTCCCATAACTAGTGATGTCAATAATAGCTGATAATCTGACAACTGACAACTGATATCTAACAACTGAGTATCTGACAACTAATATCTGACAACTGAAATAGAATACTGGAGATATAGCCACTAACACAATGGTGTCACAAGTAACTAGTAACTGATACAGAAACCTGACAACTACTATAACCTCTGGATACATCATATGATCACCAACAATAAATATCACCGATAACTGATAAAGTGATAACTGTTATCTGATAACTCTGAAATACAAGATCACTGATATCGAATAGATCACTATCACAATAACTCAATCTCTATTAACTGAAGTAATCAATAACTAAACATAAAGCACATAGTATATCCTCGAGATCAACAAGTCAACGGATACTGAAATCATATCTAAATAGGGAATCATCCTCAAACAACATATGGTTTAGAATATCTACTCCTGATACTCAACATCAACAAAATATCATCTAAATAAGTCTCAAATACTCAACTATAAATCCAGCTATGTCAAACCTATCTTAAAGAGTCCAAGATCCAATATAAAGAATGTAGATTCTAGATTAACTCCAACTCAAGATCAATCCAAATCACGGTCCAACTTTCCTCGCAACTAACTCCGAATCCAGAATAATAAGCAACTAGTAAGAACTAACAAGAATACTAATATCCTGGTGACAAAACATCAAGTCCAGAAATGTCTAACATCAAATCACATTAGATCCATATTTGTGGTATATTTAAACCTTCTTATATCGATATACAAACGTCATATCTACTTGTCTACAATAACCAAAAGTGTTCCGGTCAGAAATAATCACCAAATAGATGAATGCCAAATCTGATAACTAATACAAACTATATCAACCTCATGATCGAGCCGGGTCAAGTCAAGTCTAAGGTACATCAAAACTAGTCCTAAGCCAACAACGATAAACTACCAACACATGAAATAACGCTAATACAAGCAAATATCAACTACATGAATAAAGTGGACAATCATAGATGTTTCATGAAGTAGTGCAAGTAATCAAACTGATAAAATATAACAGAAAGTCATAAAAAATGATAAGAACAACATGTAAATGCATACTGACAACGGTAAATACACATGAACGAACACTCACATGAAATGACACAGTTTTGGAACCGAATCGTCGTCTGGTCTTCACTTCACGAACCGGTACTGATATACGGATCATCCCATGGGTCGGTCTTCGAATCACCATTGTATCGAATCCACAACGAGCACGAATCCAATCGGGTCCGGGTCTCCTGTAACGGTCCAGATCTCACCAAACGATTCTGAAATACTGTAACACGCACCCAACACATACAAATAAATATAAATAGACGCTACACCGACACGTGCACACAGACACATACGTGTACGCCCACGCACACGTACATATACAAGTATACATATACATACATACTATATGCATACATAACCACACTTACATACATATTATATTTATATATACATATAAATAAAACACATGCTTGTAAATGTACCCATATTTACACACACCCCCTTATGCATAATAATTCATGCATACAAAAACATAATGCAAACATATTAATTAATGACCCACTTATTAATTACTAAACTACACACACATAATTAAAGTACAAATTCATGCATAAATACATGCCATGCATAAAACATGCATATACATGCATGCATCAACATCCCCACTCACGCACAAACCCAAACACACACATTAATATGAACTTCTACATTATTACAAGTCTACCCTTTACACTTATAAATACACTAACCTCGAGCCGATTTGCGGCTGATTGAACTTTTACCTACACATAAAATATGAATATTAGATCTGAGAATTAAAGGTGTGCAAGTGTTCAATACTATCCGCTGTAGCAAGGCTATGCGGGTCGTGATCCTCAGGGAGGGACTAGCGATAGAAGCGTTTGTAAGTTATCTCTAAAGTTTTTATTATTTTAATGTTAAGTTAGAAAGAAAGAAGATGAAGAAGAAGAGGTGATATTTACAATGGAAGTGAAGAAAAGAAATTGAGAATATAGTAGTGTGAGATCTAAACTAAAGAAATAAAAAGAAAGAAACTATAACACGTACAAACCTCTTCTACCTTGCTTACATTTGATCTGTTCGCGACGACTTACCCTTTCTTGGAAGGCATACAAGTATGGCGTATAGGATCGTCCGCCTTCTTGATCTACACTATGAAAATAAAAGACAAACTATGAAGACTTGTTCATCGCCATCGGCCATCAAGGGCTCTTCTTCGGCTAGGCAGTCTCGAAGCAATTGGTTCTCATGGTGAGCAAGACATTAGAGAAACAACAATAGAAGAAAATAAAAACTGAGATACACAAGAATCAACAAGAAAAAAAAAACACAACATAATAAAAAAGAACGAACCTCGATTCGATTTATTTAACAATGGCGGAAAAGCAAAACTTACACTGATTGTCACCCTCAGTACAAGTAGATCTTCTTCCTCCATGAGAACATCATCTCCTCTCAGTTTACAAAAAGGAAAAATAGAAATTACAAAAGAGAAAAGAAAATCTAAACTAGAAGAAGAAAGCCTAAAACCCTAGATTTGGCCCTCTGGCTCTGCCTCTGGACGCTCTGTATGTTACACTGCAGGAGGTATTTATAGGTGCAGAGGGGAGAAGAGTCCCGGATAAAGTCGTACACGAAAGTAGTTGGGCAGCCTTATCAGAAATGCCGTGAAATTGCGGCTTTTGCCGTAGAATTGCGGCATTTTGGTGGCAGATTGCCACGCGCTTTGGCGCGTGGCTTCTCCTGGTCCGTCCATCTGGGCGTTTGCTTCTGGAAGCTGCATCCTGGCTCTTTATCATGGGATTTGGATATAACTTGGGAATCAAGTTATCTAGATTTTAAATCTCCCAATATCTTTATCCACGAATTTCCTTATCTTTGCACTCTTATCTTTGGCTTTTATCCTCATCCTGCAAGTGTTTAGGGTTGGATAGAAGTCTATCCTTCCCTCTTCTTAGATATGTGCAACTTTAGCCCTTGTGTATTTGCACTTTTGACATTTGATATTTGCACTTTTGCACTTGGGCTTTAAATGTGGGCTTTTGGGCTCTTTTAGGCTTTAATTCTTTCTTTTTATTATTTCGAGGCCTGCACACAATAAATCACAAATATTAATAAATGTGCAGAATAAATGAATAAATATGAAAATGTGATGGTAAATGTTATGATAAAAATGCACTTTTCACTACCAATCACTCCCCCACACTTATCTTTTTGCTCGTCCTCGAGTAAAAATTAAAGAAAAAAAATTAATCTAGCCTAACTCACTTTCGTAGGAATCACGGTTGCACTTAGCATGTGCAACAAGCCGTTAAACCTCTAGTTTAACTAGAGGACGAGTGTTGTTTCGTGAGGGTTTTCAGCGGATTACACCCACAAAATCCATAAAAAGGAAATATTTGAAATACTTTTGAAAAGACTAAGTAATCTATAAGTTTTTAGGATCCTCATTTTTATTCATTCTTAGACTTAGTCTTTATAAAGTAAATTGTTTTCATTTTTAAGTAAGGATCAAAATTGAATTTTGTGTATAGTCTTTTTCGTTACCAAAAATCATATGCATCCTTATGAATTTTTACTAGGAATTCCTTAACTTGGACTCTCATGCCTCTATATTTTTTTTTTTTTGTTTTTCTTTTTTTAAATATGTATAACTCATCTAATTTTCTTTCGTGTAAGTATCAAGGCTTCTTGAGGCCCTCATACCTAACTAATTGATGATTAGATGTGTTACTACATATATTATATTTCTTAGTCTTCTTAGGCTTTCTAATCCACTCATCTAGCGAACTTAAAGTCGGTGGCTCCCAAACCGGTCGGCTTTAGGGCACCAGGTGAGAAAACACCCGCGCGGACTCAAATTCGAGTGAACTAGGCCACAAAACTAAGAGCTTTATTTTATTTATTACTCACCTTTAGGCGTCAATACTTATGCTTCTTGAGGCACATGTATCCAGCTTAATTGGTGAAATTTTTTTTTTTTTAAGGATATATTTTTTTTATGAGGCACAAGGGTCTTTGTCTTAGAATCCTAGATATGCATTAGGTATGCAAATTTCATTAAGGTAAAAATCAAGACTAACTACTTATTCAATTTCTCCTCCTATACCTAAAAATTCAACAATTTATTTATTTTGATGAAGTTTTTAGAAATCTTAATCATGATTTTCCTAATTCTTAAGACTAACTTAGATTTCTTTCAAAAGATAAGTCAAAATATTGTCCTTTTTATAATAATTTTTTTTTCAGATTTTTTTATTAGCAGATTTTTGTTAGTTTTTACCTATGTTAATATGTTAGTAAAGCCCACCCCCACACTTATCTCATGCATTGTCCTCAATGTATGAATGAATGCATATATGCATGAAACAAAAGAAGGGAAGGCAGAAGTTACCTTAAGGTGGTGGTTCCGGAGGTGGTCTAATTGGCCAAGCGTTGCTACCCAATCAAGATAATATAATAGTTGGTGGAACCCACCAGAAATTTCCCTTACATAACCCACTAAAATATATGTATAATCATTTTTAAGAATTTCCACCCCATCAAATTTCCAAATTTCATAATAAATTTCAGAGTCAATTTTGTCAACCTCCTTGTCTCAAAATGGAGTATGGAAAGATGGAGTTATTGACTTGGACATTATAGGTGCGGGAACGAATACCGACTCAGGGAAGAAGCTCAAATCAAGTAAGTGCTCAGGAGTCGGGCTAAGTTCAGGAAGTGGGTCCAAATCAATAAGTTTAAGCTCAAGTCCACAATCATCTTCCCACAATGGAATGTGACTCAATGTTGGTGATTCAAGTTCAGCAATGATAGGTGTGGGAATCAAAACTGACTCTAAAATATTACCTAATTCAAGTAACAGAACAGGAGTCAATAATGATTCAGGAATTTGAACTTGATCATAGATTTGAGAATCTAGGTCACATATCTCATTGGGTTCAATGATATAAAAATCAGAACTTGCCAATTTATCCATGGGACTTTCAAAATTGCACAATTGGTCAAGTTCAATATGATCATCAAAAATGGGTGACTCAATTTCATGATGAATGGAACAGGATCCAATGTTGACTCGGGAAAAGTAAAATCAGGTGGCGATACCGGAGTCATTATTGAATCAGGAAGTAAAATTGAATCAAGTGGAAGATCATGATCATATTCATGCTCAAGTTCTATTTCAGGAAAGGAAAAACTTGCCAAATTATCAAGAATTGGAGTTTCGGCAAGTTCAATTGATGGCACTGAAATAGAATATTGTTGTCCAAAGCAACTTGGTTCGTCGGCTCTAAGCGAGTGGTCAGCGAAAGCAGAAATGGCCAAACTGTGAGAACGTAAAGATTGAACCATCATATCTATATCATGATCACGGGCTAATCTAGCCTGAGTCATGGCAGCAAGCATCCTTTCATAGTCGATAGATGCATCATGTTGTGATTGGACTTGAAAAGAGGAAGTGTAATCATGATGATGAAGTTGTGAGTTGGTGGACTCACGCATTATCATGTCTGCGATAGATGGTAATTGTTGCTTGGACTCATGCATACTTATCATTTCCCCGATAGATGGTATTCTATTCTGAATAGGTGGATCAGAGTATGACTCTTGGGAATATTGTGGACAAGGTGGAGACGGAGGACAAGTCGGTTGAAAATTGGACTCGGGGGAATCGAAACCCATGAACTCTGTGAAGAGTTGAAAGTATGAAAATTATGATCATAAGATGGGGGTATGGGTTATATTCATTCGGATAAGACCATTCCGGCACACTAGGTTGGTCAAAGTTGTAATATGCCAGGTTGGTAATATCCGAAAAATAGTTAGGTATGTAATATGGATTAAAGTTGAAAAAATTATTATTATTATATGCCATATCACACCAACACAAACAAATAAAAACAAACAAACAAACAAACAAAAAAGAAAAAATTCTAACCTAAGTTAGGGTAGACCTATGACCTAGATGACTCCTAACTGGTTAGACTGTCCACGGGAGGTAGGGTGCAGACTTTGACCACAAGTTAATCAGCCAGGTCAGGGCAAGAGTGGTGGGGAGGTTTTCCGTCAAAGACGTTCCTTAATTAAATAACCACCAATCTTTGGGCTTTCGGCCCTCAATCCCCTTCCTAGACACTGATTTGGTAAGAGTCAAATTCCAGCACTGTTCCCCCTTAGGATAATCTCCTAATTGAGTCCGATATGTCCCTAGGGCCAACGTCTACTAATTTTAAGTTAGGCCTGGGTTAGTGAGTGCTTGGATATGATTTTTGGGCTAAGGAAGGGTGTGATGAAATTCCCACCTTATCTTGTTAATGGGTTATGCCCTTAAGATATTTTTGTGCAAGTGTACAAGATATGTAAATAAGATTCACTCAAAGCATGAAAATCAAACAAGAGATGAGTCCTATTCTACTTGCAATGCGAACGTACCTTGCTCCAGCACTCTTCAACAGTAAAATAAAGTAATTGAAAAGGCACGTGCCTAATATGCAAACGTCTAATCAATTTTTATCATTAACAACAAATATTTTACTGTTGAATTAATTAGCAGTAAGCAGGGTTATCACGGAACAAATTTTAACAGAGCAGAAAGCAGATATTACAATTTTCAGCAACCTGCAGAAAAATTGATCAGTAGTTCACTGCTACTGCGCGAAACCGCAGCTATTGCCGCGTTTGCGCGGCAAAGTAACAGGTTCTGCTGCTCTACCTTCGAGGGCAGAGGCACAGAGTTGCTATATGTCCACTTCTGCTGCTATTTTTCTGTTCTCTAAACCTGCAAACAGAAAAGAATAAAAGAATTAGTTAATAATTTTTTTTTAGAGAAAAACTTACCGTCCCTCCCCGGCAACGGCGCCAATTTGTTGATTGAGTTTCATCTGCACATAAAATATGAATATTAGATCTGAGAATTAAAGGTGTGCAAGTGTTCAATACTATCCGCTGTAGCAAGGCTATGCGGGTCGTGATCCTCAGGGAGGGACTAGCGATAGAAGCGTTTGTAAGTTATCTCTAAAGTTTTTATTATTTAATGTTAGGTTAGAAAGAAAGAAGATGAAGAAGAAGAGGTGATATTTACAATGGAAGTGAAGAAAAGAAATTGAGAATATGGTAGTGTGAGATCTAAACTAAAGAAATAAAAAGAAAGAAACTATAACACGTACAAACCTCTTCTACCTTGCTTACCTTTGATCTGTTCGCGACGACTTACCCTGTCTTGGAAGGCATACAAGTATGGCGTATAGGATCGTCCGCCTTCTTGATCTACACTATGAAAATAAAAGACAAACTATGAAGACTTGTTCATCGTCATAGGCCATCAAGGGCTCTTCTTCGGCTAGGCAGTCTCGAAGCAATTGGTTCTCATGGTGAGCAAGACATTAGAGAAACAACAATAGAAGAAAATAAAAACTGAGATACACAAGAATCAACAAGAATAAAAAAACATAACATAATAAAAAAGAACGAACCTCGATTCGATTTATTTAACAATGGCGGAAAAGCAAAACTTACACCGATTGTTACCCTCAGTACAAGTAGATCTCCTTCCTCCATGAGAACATCATCTCCTCTCAGTTTACAAAAAGGAAAAATAGAAATTACAAAAGAGAAAAGAAAATCTAAACTAGAAGAAGAAAGCCTAAAACCCTAGATTTGGCCCTCTGGCTCTGCCTCTGAACGCTCTGTATGTTGCACTGCAGGAGGTATTTATAGGTGCAGAGGGGAGAAGAGTCCCGGATAAAGTCGTACACGAAAGTAGTTGGGCAGCCTCATCAGAAATGCCGTGGAATTGCGGCTTTTGCCGTGGAATTGCGGCATTTTGGTGGCAGATTGCCACGCGCTTTGGCGCGTGGCTTCTCCTGGTCCGTCCATCTGGGAGTTTGCTTCTGGAAGCTGCATCCTGGCTCTTTATCATGGGATTTTGATATAACTTGGGAATCAAGTTATCTAGATTTCAAATCTCCCAATATCTTTATCCACGAATTTTCTTATCTTTGCACTCTTATCTTTGGCTTTTATCCTCATCCTGCAAGTGTTTAGGGTTGGATAGAAGTCTATCCTTCCCTCTTCTTTGATATTTACAACTTTAGCCCTTGTGTATTTGCACTTTTGACATTTGATATTTGCACTTTTGCACTTGGGCTTTAAATGTGGGCTTTTGGGCTCTTTTTAGGCTTTAATTCTTTCTTTTTATTATTTCGAGGCCTGCATACAATAAATCACAAAATATTAATAAATGTGCAGAATTAAATGAATAAATATGAAAATGTGATGGTAAATGTTATGATAAAAATGCACTTTTCACTACCAATCAGCGGCGCACCACGGAGGCTTTGGCGGAGGCGTCTGTGGCCGCAGAGGGTGTCGCTGGATAGAGCATCTCGCCGTGAAGGGCGTGGGTTCGTTCGCGCTCGCCTACAGTGATCCACGGCGATCCACGGGGAGCCGAAAAAAACGCTCGGAGGAAGATATCTCCCACACACATACACAATTAAACAAATGTGAATTAATACACATCCATATATATATTCAAACATATTTACATTGTACACAAAATGATTGAACACAAAATGGTAGCGCACAGGTGATGGATGGGCTGCACACAGGTGAGGAGTTGCAGGAGGCATGACATAGTCTGGGAGAAGGCAGCCAATGGTAGCGCTGTCGCTTAACAAGGAGGAGCCCGGGTTGGAGGGAACTGCTGTGAGGAGATCTCGCACTCGCCGGGCTGTGCATCTAGCTATCGAGGTGCTTGTCGGATAGGGGGATCAGCGACCAAGAGGAGGATGGGCTGAATGCGTTGGGGGGTGTCTTGCTCCATTCCGACGGCATCACAGAAAGGAGAATTGATGAGAGGAGGGCTCCGCAGTGGTTGAAGGGGTTGTTGTGTTGATGCTGGTGTCGGCTAGATGAAAGAGGAGAAGAAGATTAGGAAGAGAGAGATTAGGTTTAGGGTTAGTATTTAGGATTATATAGGGAGTTTAAGATTGTGGGTTTTGGGTTTCAGGTATAAGATCCAATGGGTAAATGGGCATTGGGTATTGGGTCTATGGTAATGGGTAGGAACAAGGATAAATGAAAGAATAAAAAATAATAATAACAACCATATTAATATTAGTTAATAATAACACCTAGAATAATTGGCCATAACCATGATAATAATAGCATGTGTGTGTGTGTGTGTGTGTGTATCAATAATACTAATTATAACACTAAATAATAATTATTACAAACCAATAATAATAATATTAATTAACATTAACAAAAATAAATAATAATATTCACATTAACTAATATTAATAATGGTAAATAATAACAACAACGAAATTAACAATAATATAATAAACACTTATAATAATAATTAATAATAAACATAGTAATAACTAAAATAATATTAATAATATTAAAAATAATATCTCTACTAGTATTAATAAGAAATAATAATAATCATAATAAAATAATAATAGCAATTAATAATAAGAATAATAGTAATAAGTAATTAATATAGATATGAAATAATGGTAATAATATATAAAGCCAAATTAACATTTACTATCTTAAAAATAATTTGAATATTTAATAATAATAATAATAATCACAAGAAGAAGAGCAATAAATTAAGTTAATAAAATAATTAGTAAATCAAAATAAATACTTTAGAAAATGAAAATACGGTATTTCTAATTAGGGATCTTACAGTATTTATGGGGAAAAACTAGAAGGGAGAGGGCGTAAGAAGATTGGGGGAGCAAATGCTCCCCCAACAACCATAACAATGCCGCGGAAACGGTTTCCGCGGCCCTGGTGTGGCCAGGTGGACATACCCAAATGATGGAGGTCCCATATTTTGTGATTTTATTTTATCTTATTCTGGATTTCCCGTCTCAGTTTCTGGTTTTGAAGAAACGGCCTTTTATCTCTGGCTTTAAACCGATTGATTTGTAAAAATCTATTTTAACCGATGTTCAACCAATTTCATCCTCTCTGATCTGCCTTGATCTAGCCTGATCTTCTAATTTTGAATTAATTCTGATTTAAATCAAAATTTTGATGGGCTTTTGGGCTCGTTTCTCTTCCCTTTTTTTAGCAATGGCCTACATTTAACAAAGAAGAATAAGACTTATTAATAGGATTTATTACATAAAAAATATGGTAATGTGACAATATATATGCAATATATGTGACCGATCACACCCCCACACTTATCTTTTACTCGCCCTTGAGCAAAACATCAAACTAATCCTAATCAATTATTAGACCACTTTCGCAGGTTACTCAATTACACTGAGCATGTGCAACAAGTCATTAAACCTCTAGGTTACCCCTAGAGGACGAGTTTTGTCTCGTGAGGGCTTTCAGTAGTTTGCACCCACAAAATCCATAAATAAAGGGAAAAAAGTGTTAGCATTTTCGAAAAGCATTTGAAAAAGATAGAAAATATTTAAGGTACTATTGTAAGAGTTTAAGTAATCTATAAGTTATAGGAAAATCAATTTTTTCATCCCTAAACTTAGTCTCTATTAAAATACATGTCCTCAATCAAAGTAAGGAGTCCAATTATGTTTCTCATCTAGTTTATTACTTTACCCAGAGTCATATGCACCATCGTGACCGTGAAGTTTGATTAAGGGTTACTTAATATTAACTCTTATGCCTTATTTATATTTATTTTTGGTGGCATTTATTCATCAATTCCATTAGGCTTTCTAATCTGCCCATGTAACGAGCCTTTAGTCAGTGACACCCAAACCAAACAGTTTTAGGGCGCCAGGTGAGAAAACACCCCTAAGGACTTAAACTATCGAGCAGACAAGGCCACGAAACCAAGGGTTTTTATTTATTAAATGTACCCCTTTTAGGCGTGAATACTTATGCTTCATGAGGCACAAATACCCAGCTTAATCAGAGGATTTATATATATTTTTAAACTTATTTAATTATCTTTTGCATAAATACCAAGGCTTGCTTAAGCCAAAGCATTAGCTAATCAATAATTATATTTGCATATATATATTTTTTCCTTTTTCATATAAGGCATAAGAATTTTTGTCTTTGAACCCTAAGTGTGTAAGTGTATGAAGCATGTATATTTCATCAAGATAAAAATCAAGACTAAATTACTTTCATCAATTTTCTTCCTAACCCTCAAAATCAAACAAGTTATCTTATTTTGACTAAGTATAAGTAATCCTAATTATGATTTTCTTATTCCTTAAAATTGACTTAATTTCTTATAAAAAATATATCAAAATATCGTTCTTACTTTTCAAAAAGTTTTTTTTCTTTTTCTTTTTTTTAAGTTATATTAGTCATGTTAGAGCCCTCCCCCACACTTATCTCATGCATTGTTCCCAATGTATGAAAAAAATCTATAGATGCATGAAATAAAATGGAAAAGAGGAAAGTTACCGATACACTGGGTCGAAAAGACCTATAGCCGTTTCATTTACCGACACCGATTCCAAGAAAGGTTTAAAGTGTTGACCATTTACCTTAAAGTCATTTCTATTTTTGGTGTCACTGATCTCTACAGCACCGTGCGGAAACACGGTTTTTACAACGAATGGCCCAGTCCATCTTGATTTTAATTTTCCTAGAAAAAGATGAAGCCTAGAATTATAGAGTAAGACTTTTTATCCAGGGACAAAATTTTTTCTTATGATTTGTTTATCATGAAAAATCTTAACTCTATCTTTAGTGATCTTAGCATTTTCATAGGCCTCATTTCTCAACTCCTCTAATTCGGAAATTTGTAATTTTTGAAGGTCACCAGTCTTAGTCAAGTCAAAATTCAACTGCTTGATTGCCCATAAGGCCCGGTGTTCTAACTCAACGGGTAGGTGGCAAGCCATCTCAAAGACTAACCTATAAGAAGACATCCCTAGAATCGTCTTGAAAGCGGTCATGTAGGCCCATAGGGAGTCTACAAGTTTTGTGGACCAATCTTTTTGATTTTGGTTCATAGTCTTCTCCAATAAGCTTGATTTGTCTATTGGAAACCTCAACCTGCCTACTGGTTTGAGGATGATGAGCTGTGGATAACTTATGAGTTATGGCATACTTTCGCATAAGAGGTTCAAAGGATCTATTTCAAAAGTGAGTACCATTATCACTGATGATAGCACGAGGGGTTTCGAAGCGTGAGAAAATGTTCTCTTTCAAAAACTTTATGACAACTTTGTTATCATTAGTTCTACTAGGAATGGCTTCTACCCACTTGGACACATAGTCCATAGCAACCAATATGTATTGGTTTCTAAATGAGTTATGAATGGACCCATAAAGTCGATGCCCCAAACATCAAAGAGTTTTATTTCTAGAATTGGGCTGATGGGCATCATATGTCGTTTTGAGATCCTTCCCACCATCTGGCATCTACGGCACGTCTTGCAAAATTCATAAGCATCTTTGAACAAAGTGGGCCAATAGAACCCACTTTGTAGCACTTTTTCAGCAGTCTTCCGGGGACCAGAGTGTCCACCGCATGCAAATTCGTGACAAAAGGATAAAACACTCTTAACCTCTTCATCGGGAATGTATCTCCTAATAATTTGGTCAGAACAGTACTTAAAAAGATACGGTTCCTTCCAAAAGAAGTACCGAACTTGAGATAAGAACCGGTATATATCATTTTTGGACTAATGAGATAGAGTTTGGTTTGTGACTAAGTAATTCACTATATCAGCAGACCAAGGTTCCCTAAAGATAGCTAAGAGATTTTCATCAGGAAAGTCCTCAATTATGGGTAATTCGTTGCATGGAGAATTTGGGATTCGTGAGAGATGGTCAGCAATGACATTTTCTACCCTTTTCTTGTCTCGAATCTCGAGATCGAATTCTTGAAGAAGGAGGTTCCAACGAATGAGTCGGGCCTGACATCCTTCTTCATCATGAGACACCTAAGCGCAGAATGATCGTGAAAATGGTGGTTTTGGACCCTAGTGGGAAGGGTCAAAATTTCTCTAAGGCAAACACTACTGCCAAGAATTCCTTCTCAATAGTAGTGCAGTTCAATTGAGCATCGTTGAGAGTCCTACTAGAGTAGTAAATCACGTGTTGCTTGTTATCAATGCGCTGTCCTAGGACAGTGCCTATGGCAAAATCAGAAGTGTCGCACATGATTTCAAACAGCTTAGACCAATCAGGTGCAGATATGATTTGTGTAGAAATAAGCTCTCTCTTAAGCTTCTCCCAAAGAATTCATACATTCGGCATCAAAGTGAAGAATACGTTCTTAGCTAACAGATTAATCAAGGGTCTAGCAATTTTGCTAAAATCCTTGATAAATCTTCGGTAAAAACTGGCGTGTCCTAAGAAGGATTGAATATCCTTCACGCAGTTGGGCTTCAGAAGCTTAGCAATAACCTCAATCTTGGCTCTATCCACTTCAATTATTTTCTTGGAGATTTCATAACCCATGACAATTCCATGTCTTACTAAGAAGTGGCATTTCTCCTAATTCAGTGTCAAATTTTCTTAGCACAATACGAAAAACACCTAGAGGGGGGGTGAATAGGTGTGAATGCTAATCTAATGATCTTTTTAAGCTTTAATTAAATGAGTGATGCAACGATCTCTCAAAACACGACTAAGAGCCGAATACCCCTTGCGAGGTTCTGAACTCCTTCCTCCCAATTCCCCTAGATATGGGTTAGAGGTGCGCAATGCAACCGTGTTGTATTGAGGTGTGATCGATCAATGCCAAGTATGATGATGAGAAATGAAATGCACACAATGTAACACAACAAGTATAGCAAGTAAAGTAAACAAGACTAGATTGCACAAGTAGAGGGTTAGTTCTCAAGCAAATAATTCAAGACAATATAAAGCAAGAGAAATTGAAGGCAAGAATAACGCAAAGGCAATCGCAAACAAGATGATTTGTTTCGAGGTTCGAGCACACTTGCTCTAGTCCCCGCCTTCACCTCCGTGAAGGGTTTCCACTATCCACCGAGGATGCCTTTACAATTGGTCTACCGAAGACCGAGCACCGAGCTCCACCAAGTACAAAGGACCTCTACCGAAGAGGTTGCTCCACAAGGAAAGGATTACAAGAACCAAGTGATCACAACAAGATCACTACACTTTTCTCAAACTCTTTTACAAACACTCTCACTTCAATTACAACTTCACTATAGAATGAGTATAGGATTTTTGGCTCTATGAAGTGTGGTGAGAAAAACTTCAGTTGTAGAGAGATATAAGCAATCAAACACAACTGAAAAACTAGCTCAAAAAGAATTGGAATGAAAGCTTTAAACTCTTTTCTTTTCTCTTTGAAAACAATGAAAACTTGAGGATTTTTCTAAATGATATGAAGGAGAGACTTCTCCTCTATTTATAGGGTTGAAAATAAGTTAAAAACATTTTCTTTACACCTAATTCAACCTGCAAAAGCACCCCAACAACTCTCCAAAAATCTGTTAAAGCAGAAAAAGAAAACAGTTTTTCAGAAAATCCCAAAGAGGAAAGAGCCGTTGCTAAGTTGCAGGCTTGGCGGTCGACCGGTCCGGTCGACCGCCAGCCCTGCTGGAAAGAGCCGTTGGCTCTCGGTCGACCGGTCCGGTCGACCGGCCCAAAAGGAGGAAACACAGTTTCCTTCTTACGGTCGACCGGTCCGGTCGACCGAAAATTCCCGAGAGCAGAATGCTCTCCGTCGGTCGACCGGTCCGGTCGACCGACGGACATGCACAAACAGTGCATGTCCAGGCACATCGCCGGTCGACCGGGCCGGTCGACCGATGTTGCCTGACACAGAAAAACAGGGCTGTTTTGAAGATGGAATTTTTTTTTGTAAAAATATTTTAATAATACCAATAGCTAAGTATTATGCAGAAAATAGTTTATACACATGTTTTAAACAAGTTTTTCAGGATATAAAGCTTTGGTACATGTATATATAAACTAAGGCATAAAACTTAGAAATAACCATTTTCAAAACATAGGAAATACATGAAACAAGTGTGTGTGTGCAAATCCTAGAGCCAAATTTCCTATATTCAAACTTTAACATTCTAAACTTACAAACTCTAAAAGACTTCAAGGCAATGCTTCAAGATGGGCTATCTTCACTTAATCTTCAATTTTTGCATCTTGAGCCTAATTGGAGTTGACTTGAGTCCAAAACCTTGTATTTGTGAGAGAAGACTTCTAGTATGAATAGAAATCTGAAAACACACTTAAACAACAAATGTTATTAGTACAAATAACTAATATGTTTTGTAATCATCAAAATACACTAAACAAGGGTGATTGTAACCTTGGGCCAACAATCTCTCCCTTTTTGATGATGACAAAACATATAGGTTATTGAAACAAATAAAGGAGGAAAAGCTTGGAAAGCTCCCCCTCAAACAATGTTATGTATTTATCATGAATATGAAAAGCTATGTAAACATTCATAAAGCATTTAACAAACACAATAGTTTTTGTCCAAAAACTCAAATAAACACAAACTTTCTTTTTCTTCATGATATGAAACTCAAATAGTATCAAACTTAGAAAGTTTAAACTTAAACACTTATTTTCCAAATATCTCAACAAACTTATTCTCCCCCTTTTTGTCATACATCAAAAAGGGTTAAAACAAAATTTTAATTTTAAGAATCTATAATACAAACATTCAACTCACCACAAATAAACGAAAATCTAGCATAATCTAAAGGTTTAGTAAAAATATCGGCAAGTTGAAAATCGGTAGAAACATATTCAATAACAATATCACCTTTCTCATAATGATCTCTAAGAAAGTGATACCTAATGTCAATGTGTTTAGTTTTACTATGTTGATTTGCATTCTTTGTCATGTGAATAGTACTAGTATTATCACAAAATATTTTAACATGATCAAAGTGTAAATCATAGTCAAGGAGAGTATGTTTCATCCAAAGAACTTGTGCACAACAAGCTCCGGCCGCAACATACTCCGCCTCGGCGGTTGATAGGGCTACCGAATTTTGCTTTTTGGAAGACCAAGATACAAGACAATTACCTAAGAATTGACATGTTCCACTTGTGCTCTTCCTATCTACCTTACAACCCGCATAGTCGGCATCCGAAAAACTCTTCATTTCAAATAATCCGGTTTTAGGATACCATAAACCCATTTCAATAGTGCCCTTAAGGTATCTAATTATGCGTTTAACCGCAATTATGTGAGATTCTTTAGGACAAGATTGAAAACGTGCACAAAGACAAACGGAAAACATAATATCCGGCCTACTAGCCGTCAAATAAAGCAAGCTACCAATCATGCTACGGTATAATTTAATGTCTACACTTTTACCTTGTTCATCCTTGTCAAGCTTTGTAGTTGTTGCCATGGGAGTTTTGCTTACTCTTGATCCTTCAAGCCCAAACCTTTTGATTAGTTCCTTTGTGTACTTGGCTTGATTGATGAAGATCCCATCCTTCCTTTGCTTGATTTGGAGTCCAAGGAAATAGTTGAGCTCCCCCATCATAGACATTTCTAATTCATCCTTCATGCATGACTCAAAAGCTTTGCAAAGAGATTCATTAGTAGAACCAAAAATAATATCATCGACATAAATTTGCACAATAAGAATGTCATTTTCTACATGTTTTGTAAACAAGGTTGTGTCAATTTTTCCTTTCTTAAAACCATTTGAAATCAAAAATGAAGAAAGTCTTTCATACCAAGCCCTAGGGGCTTGTTTTAAACCATAAAGAGCTTTATCTAATTTAAAAACAAAATCCGGATGTGTAGGATCAACAAACCCGGGGGGTTGTTCAACATACACCTCCTCTTCAATAAATCCATTTAGAAAAGCACTTTTAACATCCATTTGAAATAATTTGAAATCTTTATATGAGGCAAATGCTAGTGTCATCCGTATGGCTTCAAGCCGTGCTACGGGTGCAAAGGTTTCTTCAAAATCGATCCCTTCGATTTGAGTGTAACCTTGGGCAACTAACCTAGCCTTGTTTCTAACTACATTACCCGATTCATCCAACTTGTTCTTAAAGATCCACTTAGTACCAATTGTTGGTCTATCGTGGGGCCTAGGAATAAGGTGCCAAACTTGGTTGCGCTCAAATTGATTGAGCTCCTCTTGCATGGCTAGCAACCAATATGAATCGGCCTCGGCTTCGAGCACATTTTTGGGTTCTATGTGTGAAATAAATGCAAAGTGGCCACAATAATCTTGAATTTTAGAGCGAGTAGTTACCCCTTTTGATACTTCACCTATGACGAGGTCCTTGGGATGATGAGGATTGAATCTCCAATCCTTATGTAGTGGTTGAGTAGGCTCCACCTCATTTGTTTGATGTTCATTTCCTTGGGCCTCTTCCACTTTGGCTTCACTTCCATCATCATCCTTTGGCTTGTCTCCCATGGTAGAAGCATCCTCCAAGGTGATTTTCTCCAAGCCTTCATGCAAAGCATCTATTTCTACAACATTCTTAACAAACTTGTTAGATTCCTCAAACTTAACATGAATAGACTCTTCAATAGTCAAAGATGATCTAATGAAAACTCTATAAGCTTTACTAGTGTTTGAGTAACCTACAAAAATAGCCTCATAAGATTTAGGATCAAATTTTCCTAAAAAATCTTTTGTGTTTAAAACAAAGCATTTGCAACCAAAAACTTTAAAATAGGAAACATTAGGTTTTCTAGAAAAATACATTTCAAAAGAAGTTTTAGTAGTATTTTTACACAAGAAAACACGATTTGATATGTAGCATGATGTATTTACGGCCTCGGCCCACAAATAATGTGGTAGACCATATTCACTTAGCATTGTCCTAGCCATCTCTTGTAATGTTCTATTTTTCCGTTCAACTAATCCATTTTGTTGTGGAGTTCTAGGACAAGAAAGTTCATGCTTTATTCCATGTTCATCACAAAAAGTGGTAAAGGGTTGGTTAATGAATTCACCTCCTCTATCACTTCTTATTCTCAAAATCGAAACATCTTTTTCTTTTTCAACTCTTTTCTTAAAATTTGGAAATACGAAAATGCTTGGTTTTTGTGTTCAAGAAAGAAAACCCAAGTAAATCTTGAAAAATCATCAACCAAAACATAAGCAAATCTATTCCCACTTAAATTTTTGGTTTGTGTAGGGCCAAAAAGATCCATATGGATTAACTCCAAAGGACGTGATGTCATGATATCCTTAATTGACTTGAAAGAAGACTTAGTTTGTTTCCCAAATTGACATGCGTCACAAACTCGGTCCTTTTCAAAATTCAAGCAAGGAATACCTTTCACCATTTCCTTTGTGTTTAACCTTGAAATGTAATCAAAAGAAATATGCCCTAATCTCCTATGCCACAACCAAGAGTCATCATCGAGGGCTTTCAAACAAGTAATATTACAAGACATATTTAACATATCAATCATATAAACATTACTTTCACGAAAACCGGAAAATACACAAACATTAGAAATTCTATCAATAACTTTACGAGCAACATTATCAAAAACAACATCAAAACCTTTATCACAAAGTTGACTAACACTCAAGAGATTATGCTTGAGGCCATCAACTAAAACTACATTTTCAATTAAAGGAGAGGTGCCAAGTTTTACATTACCAATACCGATGATTTTACCCTTGGCGTCATCTCCGAAGGTGACGGTGCCACCTTCATGATATCTTGATAGGGTTGCAAAGTTGTTGATGTCCCAAGTCATGTGCCTTGAGCAACCGCTATCAAGTACCACAAACCTCTACGTCGTTGGGCTTTGGAAAGTACCTACATCATTTAAAACAATTGTTGACTTTGGTACCCAAACTTTCTTGGGTCCTTGAAAGTTAGTGTTACGAACCCAAACATTATGATGTGATGCACTTAGTCTATCATAACAAAAATTAGCTAAGTGTCCTTTCCGCCCACAATGTGAACATGAGTACACTTTTCTATACATGAAAGCATGATGTGTAGTGTGAGCATGTTTTGGGGTTTTACCATGTTGTTTAGGTTGTGTAGCATGAACATGAACATGAGCATGAGCATTTTTCTTTGGGGCTTGTTTCTTAGGAAACATAGCCTCAATTTTCTTCTTGTTAAACTCACAATCTTTCAAAACAACACTTAATGAGTCTAATCTTTCCTTAAGCATAGAAACTTCATTTGAATCAATTAGTGGGGCCTTACCTTTGCAAGAGATCTTATATTTTTCAAAATCATTTTTGGTAGTGGCCAAAGTGGAAACCAACTCATCCTTTTCTTTTGTAAGAGTAAAAACTTGAAGACTTAAAGATTCATTTTCCTTTTTCATTTTAATATACTTTTTCTTTAAGAAATCATAGTTTTGTGACAACTCAACAAAAGCCTCTTCTAACACATCCATAGAAAGTTCATTATCATGAGAAGGGGAAGAGGTTACCTTGCTTGTGCCTTCATTAGCCATGAAGCACATGTTGGCGGTGTCTATTTCTTCCTCGGATTCGGTCTCCGAATCCCAAGTTGCCTTCATAGCCTTCTTCTTGTAAGGCTTCTTTGAAGTGGAAGGCTTTGCTTTTTCCGGACACTCCGCCACAATGTGTCCCGGTTTTTGGCAATTGAAGCATATGATCTTTCTTTCTTCTTTGCCTCCTTGCCATCTCCTTCTACCTTGGTACTTCGCCTTGTTGTACATCCTCCGGACATTCTTAACAAGGAGTGAGAGCTCCTCATCATCTTCTTCTTCATCATCTTCATCGGAGTGTGTAGCTTGACTCTTGAAGGCGATAGTCTTCTTTTTGGAGGGAGCCATATCCTCCCTTGCTTTCCTTTCCATCTCATGGGTTTTGAGGTTCCCAATGAGACCTATGAGCTCCATCTCTTCATTGTCATTGAGTTCCTTCAAGGTTGTAGCTTTAACTTCCCATGAAGGAGGAAGAGCCCGGATGATCTTCCTTACTCTTTGATCATTGTTGATATCTTCACCTAAAGAAGAGAGTCCATTAGTAATCTTGGTAAATCTTGTAACCATATCATCTATGGTTTCATTGTCTTGCATGCTAAATGTTTCATATTGAGACCGAAGAAGGTCAATCTTAGCCTTCTTTACTTGTGAGGTCCCCTCATGAGTGACTATCAAGTGTGACCAAATCTCAAATGCGGATTTGCAATGTATAACCCTAGCTATGTCATCATCATTTAGGGCTTGAAGAAGTGCATAGTGAGCTTTGGCATTGGCATCGAATTCCTTAGTCTCTATTTCGGACCAAGTGGATTCGTCACCGGGGGGTACACTAAAGGACTTAGTCACGGCTTTTGCAACTCGGCTACCTAGAGATTGCAAAAACACGGTCATCTTAACTTTCCATATGGGAAAGTTAAGTCCATCAAACTTAGGAGGGGTCTTAATTCCATCGGCCATTTTTACTTATATGAATATGAATGAAATGATTAGCAAATTAGGATCTTCTCTAAGGTGGTTAAACCAAATCCTAGAGTCCAAGCTCTGATACCAATTGAAAAACACCTAGAGGGGGGTGAATAGGTGTGAATGCTAATCTAATGATCTTTTTAAACTTTAATTAAATGAGTGATGCAACGATCTCTCAAAACACGACTAAGAGCCGAATACCCCTTGCGAGGTTCTGAACTCCTTCCTCCCAATTCCCCTAGATATGGGTTAGAGGTGCGCAATGCAACCGTGTTGTATTGAGGTGTGATCGATCAATGCCAAGTATGATGATGAGAAATGAAATGCACACAATGTAACACAACAAGTATAGCAAGTAAAGTAAACAAGACTAGATTGCACAAGTAGAGGGTTAGTTCTCAAGCAAATAATTCAAGACAATATAAAGCAAGAGAAATTGAAGGTAAGAATAACGCAAAGGCAATCGCAAACAAGATGATTTGTTTCGAGGTTCGAGCACACTTGCTCTAGTCCCCGCCTTCACCTCCGTGAAGGGTTTCCACTATCCACCGAGGATGCCTTTACAATTGGTCTACCGAAGACCGAGCACCGAGCTCCACCAAGTACAAAGGACCTCTACCGAAGAGGTTGCTCCACAAGGAAAGGATTACAAGAACCAAGTGATCACAACAAGATCACTACACTTTTCTCAAACTCTTTTACAAACACTCTCACTTTAATTACAACTTCACTATAGAATGAGTATAGGATTTTTGGCTCTATGAAGTGTGGTGAGAAAAACTTCAGTTGTAGAGAGATATAAGCAATCAAACACAACTGAAAAACTAGCTCAAAAAGAATTGGAATGAAAGCTTTAAACTCTTTTCTTTTCTCTTTGAAAACAATGAAAACTTGAGGATTTTTCTAAATGATATGAAGGAGAGACTTCTCCTCTATTTATAGGGTTGAAAATAAGTTAAAAACATTTTCTTTACACCTAATTCAACCTGCAAAAGCACCCCAACAACTCTCCAAAAATCTGTTAAAGCAGAAAAAGAAAACAGTTTTTCAGAAAATCTCAAAGAGGAAAGAGCCGTTGCTAAGTTGCAGGCTTGGCGGTCGACCGGTCCGGTCGACCGCCAGCCCTGCTGGAAAGAGCCGTTGGCTCTCGGTCGACCGGTCCGGTCGACCGGCCCAAAAGGAGGAAACACAGTTTCCTTCTTACGGTCGACCGGTCCGGTCGACCGAAAATTCCCGAGAGCAGAATGCTCTCCGTCGGTCGACCGGTCCGGTCGACCGACGGACATGCACAAACAGTGCATGTCCAGGCACATCGCCGGTCGACCGGGCCGGTCGACCGATGTTGCCTGACACAGAAAAACAGGGCTGTTTTGAAGATGGAATTTTTTTTTGTAAAAATATTTTAATAATACCAATAGCTAAGTATTATGCAGAAAATAGTTTATACACATGTTTTAAACAAGTTTTTCAGGATATAAAGCTTTGGTACATGTATATATAAACTAAGGCATAAAACTTAGAAATAACCATTTTCAAAACATAGGAAATACATGAAACAAGTGTGTGTGTGCAAATCCTAGAGCCAAATTTCCTATATTCAAACTTTAACATTCTAAACTTACAAACTCTAAAAGACTTCAAGGCAATGCTTCAAGATGGGCTATCTTCACTTGATCTTCAATTTTTGCATCTTGAGCCTAATTGGAGTTGACTTGAGTCCAAAACCTTGTATTTGTGAGAGAAGACTTCTAGTATGAATAGAAATCTGAAAACACACTTAAACAACAAATGTTATTAGTACAAATAACTAATATGTTTTGTAATCATCAAAATACACTAAACAAGGGTGATTGTAACCTTGGGCCAACACAATATTGAAGGACAAGTTCTAAATGGTGAATACATTGAGTGAACGAATCTCAGTAGATGGAGAAACATCCACGAAGATTTCTAAAAATCGTTCTACCATATCAGAAAAAAGACTCAACATGCAACGTTGAACATTGCTTGGGCATTGCATAAGTTGAAAGGCATTCGATAATAAGCAAATATCCCAAATGGACATGTGAATGTAGTCTTTTCTTGGTCCTTAGGAGCAATAGGAATCTGATTATACCCCGAGTAACCGTCCAAGAAATAGTAATACTCGTGGCCCTTCAAACATTCAAGCATTTGATCAATGAAGGGAAGTGGAAAATGGTCCTTACGAGTAGCAGCATTAAGCTTCCTATAGTCAATGCAAACTCGAATCTTCGTGGGAAGTCAAGTTTGGACCAACTCTTTGTTTTTGTTTCCCTTACGGTGAAACCGGATTTCTTTGAAACCGCGTCGACAGGACTGACCCATTGGCTATCAGAAATGGGATAGATTATCTCATTGCCTAAGATTTTCACAATTTCAGCATGAACAGTCTCTTGCATTATAGGGTTTAACCTACGCTGCGGGTCTCTTTTAGGTGTTGCATCTTCATTGAGATGAATGCGATATTGAACTATGGTTGGACTCAATCCCTGCATATCGGTCATAGTTCAACTAATGGCTTCCTATGTTTTCTTAAAATTGCTTTAAAATCTTCTTCTTGCTCATCATTTAAATGGGAGGCAATGATGATAGGAAAGGTCTCTTGTTCGCCTTGATAGATGTACTTGAGATGCACAGGTAAGGCTTTCAATTCTAAGGAAGAGGAAGGCTCAATGGAAGGATGAGTCAAATTTGTTGGCTCCATATTTGGTGAAATAGGGTTTGAGGCCCAATTCATAGCAGACTCAACAACCTGATCAAGATTAAAGTCATCTGACTCTAACCCAAAGTCACACTCAGTTTCTAGTTCCAATTCTTCCCTGTGTTCACTTGTTAAGTTCTCAATGAGGTTGACTTCAAATAATTGGTCCTCAACATCACAGGATTGTTTTCCTAGGTTGAAGACATTGACTTCTCTACTCATGTTCCCAAAAGTTAATCTCATGGACCCATTCCTACAATTGATGATGGCATTGGCAGTAGCAAGGGAATGGTCGCCCTAAGATAACAGGAGTTTGAGCCCTAGGATTGGACACAGGTTGTGTCTCCAGAACTATGAAATCAACAGGGTAAATAAACTCCCCAACCCGGATAAGGACATCATTAATTTTCCCCTTAGGAACTTTCACTGAACGATCAGCCAGTTGGATAGTAACTCGAGTTGGACTAAGATCGCCCAACCCGAGTTGTTGATAAATTGAGAATGGGAGCAAGTTGATACATGCCCCAAGTCAAGAAGTGCACGACTAATCTCAGCTTGTCCTATGGTGCAGGCAATGGTGAGAAAGCCTGGATCCTTGTACCTGTCAGGGATCAGACCCGACAGTAGCTTACTAATGTTAGTAGCTAAGAAGACCTTTTTGGGTACATTAGTCTTTCTCTTCTTGGTGCACATGTCCTTAAGAAACTTAGCATAGGATGGGACTTGTTGGATGGCATCAAGAAGTGGCACATTTATCTTCACTTGATTGAAGATCTTAATTATCTTATCCATGTGTGAATTTTGCTTGTTATTTTTCAGCCTATTATGAAATTGTACTATAGGCTAGTGTACCTGACTAGTTGAGTATCTGTTTCAGATTCGTCAGATTTGGAACGATTAGGATTAGATGAGGTGGATGCTTGATTGTGGTTGTGCTAAATAGGATTAGATGGTGTTGACACTTGATTATCAACTTTCTTTCCCGACCTCAATGTATGAACATCATTATATTGATTCAATGATTGATCCTCAACTAAATAAGCTTGTTGAGAATTCCTAAGATTCATTATTGGCTGACTAGGCAAGGTATCCTTTTGTCTCTCATTCTGTGGAGTGGCTAATTGGCTCATTTGAACCTCTAGCTTCTGTGTAGTTTGCGTGAGAGAATCTTAGTTCTTCATGTATCTTTTCATGTTTCTCTTAAAATCAGTCATTCTCCTTTCTAGTTGAGGATTCTGGAAGGAAGATTGTGGAGCTTGGTTGGGAAAGTTTTGTTGATAGTTTGAAAAGTTAGGTGAATGGTTGGGAGAATTATGATGGAAATTGAAAAAGTTGGGTTGATGATTGAAAGAATTATTGGCATGTTGGAAGTGGCTTGCATGATTTGACCAAAAGTGGTCATTGTTATTTTGGCTCCATGAGAAATTCGGGTAATTTCTCCAGCCAGGATTGTACGTTAGTGCATAAGAATTATTGTTCGGCCTTGAAAATGCCGCATTCATCGGTTCTGGAAAGTGTTGTTGAGCTTGAAATACAGGACACTCCTCAAACACATGATTCATGGCTTAACAGTAAGTACAGCCCGGATTTTGAAATTGGTTTGGGC
The DNA here is from genome assembly GCA_038442645.1 of Agave tequilana. Classification (NCBI taxonomy): domain Eukaryota; kingdom Viridiplantae; phylum Streptophyta; class Magnoliopsida; order Asparagales; family Asparagaceae; genus Agave; species Agave tequilana. The sequence continues at coordinate 28,821 of JAVJIF010017842.1, forward strand.
TGACTTGATTGATTGGACTTGGTTCCTTAGTTTCTAAAGCTTTTAGTCTTCTCACTAGGTTAGCTAACTTAGCCTCGTTAGTTATGGATGATTCAATAGAATGGAGACCTCCTTTTGAAGAGATGGAGTTTGAGTTCCTCGAGATTTCACTAATAGGTTCCCATGTGATAGTTTTTTCAGCTAGATTCTCATATGAATCCCATCCTTCATTTTCATCCTTCTCAAGAATCCCCCTTGGCACATGCTTTCTAAGAGGGTCTTGGTTGAGTAGTCTAAACCGTCATAAAGAATTAGGCATTATCGCCATTTGTCAATTCTATGATGAGGACATTGGACAAGGAGGTTTTTAAAGCGTTCAAAGTACTTCCAAAACGGTTCACTAGGTTCTTACTTGAATTGCACGATGTTCTTCCTAATGAGAGCGGTCTTATGAATTAGATAGAATTTCTTCAAGAAGACCTTGATGAAACCATCTCAAGATGTGATAGAGCCGGCCGCTAAGCTATAAAGCCATTTCTTAGATAAGTCCTTAAGAGCGAAAGGGACAAATCTCAACCTAATAGCATCATCTATAAGGTGTGAAATTTTCATCATTAGACATACTTCCTCAAATTCTCATATGAAGAAATAAGTATCTTCAGACTCTAAGTCATGAAACTTGGAGAGTGTGTTGATGAACTGAGGCTTGAGCTCAAAATTGTATTCACCAACCGATGGAAGTTGGATGCAAGATGGATGTGAGGTTCTAATAGGATAGAACCTATCCTGCAAAGATGTCGGTTGAGCCATAACCGGATCTGGTCTTGGTTCAAACTTGGGTGGTGATGTGTTTCTAGTCAACCTAGATGAACTAGGATCTCTTGACCATACTTGCATACACAAGCACAATCACAAACAAGTTCACCAATAGTCAATAAGAGAAAACAACCACGCCTAGTCTAAGGTAACCTTAACCTAGACAACTCCTAACTGGTTGATTGTCCGCAAGAGATATAATGCAAACTTTGACCACAAACTAATTCGCCAGGTCAAGGCAAGATTGGTGGGAGGTATCCGCACAAAAGCGACGGGCCTAATTAAGCCAAACCACCAGTCTTTGGGGTTTCGCCCCTCTATCCCTTTCCTAGACACTGATTTGGCAGGAGACAAATTCTAACACCTTCCCTTAGGATAATCTCCTAGTGAGTTCGAGATGTCCCTAAGGCCAACGTCTATCAGATTTTACTTAGTCTTAGGTTGTGCGTGCTTGGAGATAATTTTGGACTAAGGAAGGGTAATGACTTCCCCACCTTATCTTGATTTGAGTTTTACCCTTAGAATTGATTGTGCAGAGTGTGCAAGATATAGAAAAGTAACATTCAAAAGCAAATATCACCCAAGAATTTTTCCTAAATTATATGTTATGCATACGTACCTTGTCTCTAGCTATCTTCAACAATAATTGTAAAATAAACGTAATTAGACAAATGACTAGAATACAAGTCTAAACGTTTTTTAAGCATTTAACAATCACTCAGATTGTTGTTGGATTAAAAATAGGGATTGTGAATATCAGATATATCAAGAATAATAACACACAAAAACCTTTATTTTTGCAAGCAATATGTCTTGCAAAAAAGAGTTTTTTAGTAGTCCACAAATTTTCAAACTTGCGCTGCAATTTCTTGAAATTCTATTTCTTACTTTCGAAAGTAGGGGCACAGAATAGCAAGTCTTCTCCTGCAAAACTTGAGTGCTAAATTTGAATCTTGACATTCTTGAAATAAGACATAAAACTTGTTAAAAAATAACTACACTGTTCCCTCCCCAGCAACGGCGCCAAAATTTGATTGAAAAATGAAAGAGAAATGAGAATTACCGTCTAGCTTTGGGCTAACGGGTCGTGTCCACGAGGGAAAATGCGATGAAAGCTTTTCGGTATTTTGTTTAGAAAGTAAAGAATGGCGTTTGTTTTTTAGTTGAAAAGAGAATGAAGAGAAGGAAAGTGATTTAAAGAAAATTTTTAAAAATTTGGAAAAGGCTTTGGAGGAGATGATCTTTTAGAAAATGATTTGAGAGTGATGTGATTTAAATTATAAAAAAGGATCGGGGCTCACTAATTTTCTACTCAACTACGTACTTATCTCAAGAACATTTGGGTGCATCACTTTTGTCATAGAAAAAACCTTTAGTTTATTTAATGTCCAAGTAAAACAAATAAGATGGTTTGGTTTAAATCTTAAGCCCTTTCTTAACACATCATTAAAAAGAGAATTTTAAACCATCAAGCGCGAAGAAATAAGTATGGAATAAAAACAATTTAAAAAGATTTATGCTTTGAAAGTCAAAGTTTAAAATAAAGACATCCTCATGTGCTTTCAAGAACGAAATTTAACTCAGGTATTTTTCTGATTCAAATGAGTTGCTTTCATAAAAATCAATCAAGAGAGAGGAGTTGAAGAAATTAATTAGTAAACCCAGAAGATGATTTAGCTACTCATGATGAAAGGAAAACAAACAAGAGAATGAAAATCAAACATAAACATATAGAATTTGAGTCGAGTTGAATAAGCGAGTTGAAGCTCCTTTGATTGTCACTTCAACGATGAATTACACACTCAATTCCACTCTTCTCTCTTTGCTGGTCTAAACTGAAAAATAAAGAGGAGATGCAACTTCTCCAAACTATCTAACAATACTCCTAAAATCCTAAAAAATGAACAATAATTCTAATCCTAGTCTCGCTCCCTTCTTCTCTGTCAAAAATGGTATTTATAAGGAAAAACCAGAAGGGAGAGGGCATAAGAAGATTGGGGGAGCAAACGCTCCCCCAACAACCATAACAATGCCGCGACAATGCCGCTAAGGCCGCTTTTTCGCAGCCCTAGTGTGGCCAGGTAGCCACACCCAAATGGTAGAGGTCCCATATTTTGCGATTCTATTTTATCTTATTCTGGATTTCCATCTCAACTCCTGGTTTTGACAAAACGGCCTTTTATCTCTGGTTTTAAACCGATTGATTTGTAAATATCCATTTTAACTAATGTTCAACTGATTTCATCCTCTCTGATCTGTCTCAATCTGCCCTGATCTTCTAATTTTGAATTAATTCTGATTTAAATCAGAATTTTGATGGGCTTTTGAGCTTGTTTCTCTTCCCTTTCTTTTAGCAATGGGCCTACATTTAACAAAGAAGAATAAGACTTATTAATAAGATTTATTAGATAAAAACATGATAATGTGATAATATATATGCAACATATGTGACCGATCAAGTAATCAGTGGACTCTAAACACTTAGTGTGTTAAAAATAAAGCTTCCTTTTGATTAGTTATCGAGAACTTCTTAAAGAGAAGCTTGACAGTCAGCTGGTCAATAGAGAACAAGAATCACTCTCCATCGCCACACAAAGACCCAGCCTTAAACAAAGGGGAGAACCAGTTCTTCCCCCTCTTTTGTAATCAAAATCATTCTGTTGTAACTTTTCAACAACTCAAAGAATATTTACATTGACCAGGCTTTTTTGACGCGAAACAGAAGGCTCTTGAACCAGTCAAAGGCTCCTCCCTTGAAGATGCTGATGAATAGTCTAGCCATGATAGCATCATTATCTCTCACATTGCCAGTTAAGGACCGAAAGTAATAGATTTGCAAATTTGATGAGCTCTTGTCATTGTACGTGTGCAACATGGGTGGCTTGAACTTCGGTGGATATGAAATTGAATCCCATCCCAATGGATAGGGACGTGTCATTCCTACTTTCTTCCATTCATCCCTTTGGGTCAAGGATGCAATCTGAGCTTGGATGCCTCTGATAACCTCAGCATCGATTGAAGATAAAGAAGACTCATTTACATTTTTATTCTCTGGAGTCCTATTTTCTTCTTCTCGCTCATTGTTATTGGAATTCTCCTCATTTTTCTGTTTTGTCATGAACTGAGTTAACATGCACTGGATGTTGTCTAAGGCCTCCTGCTGAGCCTTAGAAGTTTATTCATGTGCCTCCATACGACATTAGAGGTCATCATCATTATTGTTATCAGCCATGTTGGCTGATACAAGCCTTGTTCGCATAGAGTTAATGGCAACGAAGGAAGCGTTGCCACTAGATTCCTCTTCATCATCCCACCATTGGAAAAGATGCCTCAGTTGTGCTGGTGATATAGCCCCTGTCAAAAAAGAAAGCTATCCATAGTAGTAGAGTATTGATACCCTAGAGCGAGTACTTTGAAAGGCACCCTTTTGTTCCACCACAACCTGACCTAAGCTGGGGTTATAGTCAGAATCTAGAGAGCTGACTAAGCGAGTATGAACCTCCCGTCGTCTTCTCTTGGACCATAACAGATCCCTTCTCTGCTTATCATATTAACAGAGGCAGCTACAAGGTGTGAAACCTTTGTTGTTTTCTTCTTTTGAGACTTGAGTCTCTGAGAAGATTGGACCGTTATTCGATTAAAAATCGATTGCTGATTTGGAGGAGATGTTGTACGGATTGACCTAAATAATAATGGACAGAATGAACCATACTAATTGACATCCTGCTTGTCCAAACTGGGATGGCGAGACGTGAACTGGTTCATCAGAGTGGAGTTTTCGCATGTTTCTTAAATAATCCTTCAAGTTTGTATTAGCTGGACCCAAATGATCCAACATGGAGACTCGGGGAGGCACGAAGTTAGCCCTCTTGGGCTAAAAAGAATTAGGTTTAGCCTTAAAGACTTTCTTTTTGGCTATAGGCGAAGCTATGATAGCTTCGTCACAAATCTTAGCTTCGCATGATGAAGTTGTGTGAGCACTTGTGCTTTAGCTCTGTTGCTGGAAGCGAACTTAGCACTGCCTAATAGTGCTCTTGATTTGAGCGAGGCTGCAGTACTGCAGCCTCACTATTAGCAACAATTGGTGCTTTTGCTTTAACCTCGTGGCTAAGAGCTTCTACGAGCGGAGTTGCAATAACCTTGTTGTTACCACCAACTGGCGTTTTAGTTTTAGTCTCACGGGACAAACGAGGTTTAACTCTGTTAAGAGCTGAAACAGTCTAGCAGCCAGAGACTAAATTAGCTTCACTTGAAGCTGAAACAAGAGAATTATCTCTAGCCTTACATGAGGCTGACTTAGGTTCGCACAGAACCTTAGTCTCGTTGGAGACTGAAGTAGGTCTGCACGGGACCTTAGCTTCAACAGAAGCTTATTTAGCCTCGCAGGAAGCTGAACTAGGTACGCTTGAGATCTTAGCTTCAACAGAAGCTTGTTTAGCCTCGTATGAGTCTGAAATAGGCTTGCGCAGAACCTTACAAGTTTCAACAGAGACTGAATTTTAAGCTTTAACCAAAGGAGCTCTGTCCAAGAAAATCTTCTTGTGCTTGCGCACATTGGACTTGCACTACCCTCAGAGAGAAGCTTCTAAAACTTCTCTTCATCAAAGTGAATAACCAAAGTTTTAACAATAGACCTGAGGGTCTAATCATCGCATTGTGACACTACATTCTCAGCAGTGGAGAATGATAAAATCTTCAGCTGAGTAGCTATCTTGTTTTTCATTGATTGTTGAAAGAGAAAACTTGTTGGCCCAAAAGGTTACACTCTCCATTTGTTTAGAGTTTTGATGATAACAAAACAAATAAGAGCTAGTTGGTACTAATAAGTTTGTTCAAGATAAGTTTCAGGTTTTGTACCATGTTTGGAAGCCATTGCTTAGCTATTGCAAGATCTTCTAGTATTCATGGAGTAAAGAAGTCTTATGGCACATCAAGGAAGGATCATAGAAGAGAAGGCTCCAGCAAGACTTTTTCATGGCTCAAGACTTTAAGATTGCTCAAGATAATTCATTAGCTTTATTTCTAGCTTTTGTAGTTTTGTTAAAGAATAGTGATTAGGATTGAAGCTCTATATTCCAACACACACGTTTTTGCGCACATGCTTTTCCTAGATATATTCCCTATAAAGATATACAAAATATTTTAATATAAAGTCTTCTGTTTATAAACTCTATTTTAAGCATTATACATGTTTCATATCAAAATATTTTATTACATATCAAAATCTCCTTAAAATTGTGTTTGAGTTTCAGCTTTTGGCCTGATCCGGTCGACCAACCGGTCGACCGTCGCTATGTCAGGTGATCGCGTAAAAAGCAAGTATTAAAATGAGAGAAGGAAGTGTGGGTTGATGTTACTGCTTTTGCGATTCTTTCCGTAGTAGCGAAGTGGCTATACGGGTCGTATCCACAAGGAGGGAGAGCGATAGAAGCTTGATGCGGCTTTCAAAGTTCAAGAAGAAAGAAAGTTCTTGTGTCCAAATAAAGAATTTGAAAAGTGAAAACAAGTATTTTTAGAAATTGTTGGAAAATGTTTGGTGGTTTGTAAAAGTGATCTTTTTCTTAGTTGTAAAAATGCATAGCTAACTTTCTACTAAGTGCTCCCACTAATTTCTAACTTTTTGAAGATAGCCTCACGATGGATCATAGGCAAACACGACACTTGTGCATTGGAACTAATCACGTGGAAATCGAGTGAGAGTTCATCCTATAACTTAGCCTTACACGGCAAAAACTCGGACATTCCCATATCAAGATCCGATAGAAGGCGAGAATAAGGGAAGACTCGAGTGCACTATTGGTATCGGCAAAGTTAAAAGGAAAAGAGTCTAACAAGTAAAATACACAACTCATAGATCATCAAAACTCGGTAAGTATGAAGTATAAGAAAGTAGATACTTGTAGATAAATTAGAGTTAGAACCCTCATCTTAAGATGCCATAGCTCTCATTTGCACAAGGCTTGTTTGGCACTATTGATTCATACGGGTTATCAAACAAGTGTTAGAAATTAGTGGGTTAGTAGTTAGTTAGCCATGCTATGGAAAAGTTAGTTAGCCATCAAGGTAAAAGAAACAACAAAGAAAAAGGGGTAAAAGGGAAAGGGGGAGTTACACTACAACAAAGAAGTAAAAGTAAATGCAAAGACAAGTAAATGAAAGAAGGAAGAGAAGTAGTACTTGTATTATCTTGTCACCCTTCAAATACAACTCTTTACACACTCTCTCTCTTTCTCTTTAATGGCTAAGACCTAAAACTAGAAGAAGAAGAACAACTACAACAAACTAACAACAAGATTACAAATTTTTGCCAAAATTCCAATCTGCCTTCACTGAAGACCCCAGGGGGGGTATTTATAGGTACCAGGGCAAAGGGGAGCCTGGGGACAGGATGTGACCCGAAGCGGCGCGCGCGGCGCCGCAGTATTGCCGCGGAAACGCGGCAAAAGCCGCGTTTTCGCGGCAATACCTTTACGGCGCGCGCAGCGCCGCCTGCTGCGCGCCGCCTGGTTGTCCCCCTGTCAGTTCTGATGCCCGGTTTTGTCTTTTCAGCCCCTGATTTGAGCAGATTCACCTCTCTAGGTCAATGACTATCTTGAATAGGCTTTAATCACCATTAAATGGTGATTTTAGGGTCTTCTTTTCCATTGCACACCATGGACCTAGAATGAAGCAAGTAAGGGATTATTAGCATAATTTATTTATCAATTAAATGTGAGATGTGATGAAAATTATGCAAAATTAGGGACTAATCACACTCCCACACTTATCTTTTTGCTCGTCCCGAGCAAAACAAAAATAAGAAAATTATTATACCACTTTCGCAGGTGACGCGATTGCACTGAGCATGTGCAACAAGCCTTTAAACCTCTAGGTTTCTCCTAGAGGAGGAGTGTTGTCTCCTGAGGGTTTTCAGCGGATTGCACCCACAAAATCCAATAAGAAAAGAAATTAGTTTTTTTTTTTTTTTTTTTTTTTTTTTTTTTTTTTTTTTTACATGACAAAGAACTTTCAATCATCTAAGTAAAAATGACCGAATGATGTAAGAATTAGGTTTAACCCTCATAAGTCCTCTTATATTTTAGCCTTCATAAAAGAAGAAATTATGGTTTTTCTTTAAATTTAGAAGGGATCCTGTACTTCTAACTCATTCTTTTATTTTGCTTTAGATAGATATGCATACTGTGTAAGTGTGATGTGCTTGGGATTTTTCAACTCAACTTTGAATATTATTTTATTAATATTTACTTATTATTCTTGGTTCCATTAGGCTTTCTACTTCACTTATGTAGCACATATCAAACCGATGACTCCCAAACCAGATGGTCTTAGGGCACCAGGTGGAAAAACACCCTTCAGGTCAAATATGCAAGTGGAGTAGGCCACGAAATCAAGATTTATTTATAATATTTTTTTTTTTTTTGGCGTGAGTAATTATGCTTCTTGAGGCACAATTATCCAGCTTTTTCTCTTTTTTTTTGGCGTGAATAATCATGCTTCTTGAGGCACAATTATCCAGCATTTTTTTTTTTTTTTTCAAAAGTTGTGTCTCTAAATCCCAAACATGTGTGTGCGAATTATGCATATTCTACTAAGGCTAGATAAAAGGTATGAGTTATTTTCCTTATCCCTCCTATCTTTTTAGTCAAACCATTCTTTCTTGTTTACTTAGGCAAAAATAAAGATTTATTACTAAGGTTCCCGTAATTCCTACAGTCTTTTGGTATTTTTATAAAGAGTATGAAATTTCTTTTTTCTTTTTTTTTTTTTTTTTTTTTTTTTTGGAAGAAGGAAGAAAAAGGAAAAGTGTTAGCACCCCCCACACCTATTTAATGCATTGTCCTCAATGAATGCAGATGGAAATGCAAATGCAATAAATAGGGGGAAGGAATGATGTTACCGTCTTCGTGGACTCGGGCCGACCAAGTGCGAAAAGGCTAAAGAAATGTCAAAAAGAATGTACAAGGGTAAGTATATAAACACCTTTTTTTTTTTTTTTTTTTTTTTTGGTTAGGTGTATGATGGGGCAAAAAGAGTGAGCACACTATCATCTGGAATTATCGGCTCAGTGGTCAAGAATGGCTTCAGCCTTTGCCCATTCACTTTAAATTCCGCGTTATTGTTAGGGTCTGCAATGAGCACAGCACCGTGTGGAAAAACGGTGCGCACGATGAATGGTCCCGACCAACGAGTTTTCAGTTTCCCTGCGAAAATATGAAGCCTAGAATTGTACAGCAGAACCTTATCTCCCGGTGCAAAGGTTTTCCGGGTTATGACTTGGTCATGAAAAAGTTTGGTTCTACTCTTGGTGATTCGTGCATTCTCATAAGCTTCATTCCGTATCTCCTCTAATTCTGAAATCTGCAGTTTCCTAAGTTCACCGCCCTTGGTCAGGTCAAAGTTGAGTTGCTTAATTGCCCAGAGGGCCCGGTGTTCTAATTCTACTGGCAGATGACAAGCTTTTCCAAACACGAGTCTGTAAGGAGACATCCCCAGAACTGTCTTAAATGCAGTACGGTAAGCCCACAATGCATCATTGAGCTTAACTGACCAATCCTTTCGGTTTTGTCCGACAGTCTTTTCTAGAATGAGCTTAAGTTGTCGATTGGTGACTTCTACCTGCCCATTTGTCTGGGGATGATACGGGGTTGATAACTTGTGATTGATGGAATATTTTCGCATTAGAGCTTCAAAAACTCTGTTGCAAAAATGTGATCCATTGTCACTAATTATCGCTCTCGGGGTGCCAAACCGGGAGAAGATGTTCTCTTTGAGAAATTTGACAACCACTTTGTTGTCATTCGTCTTGGTTGGCACTGCTTCTACCCATTTAGAGACATAATCTACAGCAACCAAGATGAATTGGTTGCCGAAGGAGTTGGGGAATGGCCCAATGAAATCGATACCCCAAACATCAAAAATTTCAACTTCAAGGATCGGGTTTAGGGGCATCATGTCTCTTCTAGAAATTTTCCCGATTTTCTGACAATTTGCACATGACTTGCAAAAATGATATGAATCCTTGAACAAAGTGGGCGAGTAGAACCCACTTTGTAGAACCTTCTCTGCAGTCTTACGGGGACCGAAGTGTCCTCCGCATGCAAGATCATGACAAAAGCTGAGCACACTCCTCTGTTCCTCCTCGGGTATGCATCGTCTAATTATTTGGTCTGGACAATACTTAAAAAGATACGGTTCTTCCCAGAAGAAGTACCGTATTTGGGCAAAGAAGCGGTATTGGTCTTGCTTTGTCCAGTCAGCGGGTAATTGTCCTGTGGCCAGGTAATTAACGATGTCAGCATACCAGGGTTCCTTAAGAATGGCTAGGATGTGCTCATCAGGGAAATCCTCGTTGATCGGAGCTTGGATGGTTGGTGCATTCGGAATTCGTGAAAGATGATCAGCAACCACATTTTCAATACCTCGTTTATCCCGGATTTCTAAGTCAAATTCTTGAAGCAAAAGGATCCACCGAATCAGTCGGGCTTTTGCTTCCTTCTTGGTCATGAGGTATTTCAGAGCCGAGTGATCCGTGAAAATCACTGTTTTTGAACCTAACAAATAGGGCCGGAATTTTTCTAACGCAAAGACAACGGCCAAGAATTCCTTCTCAGTCGTTGTATAGTTCTGTTGGGCGTCATTCAAGGTCCTACTCGAATAGTAAATCACGTGCTGCCTATTATCGATGCGCTGTCCTAGGACAGCGCCAATAGCAGAATCAGATGCATCACACATGATTTCAAATGGCTGGGCCCAATTAAAAGCAGAAATGATAGGTGCAGAAATCAGTTCTTGCTTAAGCCTCCCCCAAGACTTGAAACATTCATCATTGAAGTCAAAGGGCACGTCCTTAGCGAGCAGGTTAGTTAAGGGCCTCGCAATTTTGCTAAAGTCCTTAATGAACCGTCGGTAGAACCCAGCATGCCCTAAAAAGGATCTAATATCCTTGATGCTTTTGGGGGGTGGAAGCTTAGCAATCACTTCTACCTTAGCCTTATCCACTTCTATGCCTCTCCTCGAAATCTCATGGCCCAAGACAATCCCCTGTCTCACTATAAAATGGCATTTTTCCCAGTTTAGAGTTAGGTTCTTCTCAATGCATCTTTGTAGCACTAACTCTAAGTGATGAAGACATTGATCAAATGAATCTCCGTAGATGGAGAAGTCATCCATGAAAATCTCAAGAAAACGTTCCACCATATCAGAGAACAAACTAAGCATGCACCGTTGGAACGTTGCAGGAGCATTGCACAATCCAAAAGGCATGCGCCTATAAGCAAAGGTTCCGAACGGGCAAGTGAACGTTGTCTTTTCCTGGTCTTCTGCAGCAATGGGGATTTGATTGTATCCCGAGTACCCATCCAGAATGCAGTAGTACTCATGTCCAGCCAAACGCTCAAGCATTTGGTCGATGAAGGGAAGCGGGAAATGGTCTTTACGGGTAGCAGCATTCAACTTCCTGTAGTCGATACAAACACGAACCTTGGTAGGCAGTCTTGTTTGTACCAACTCTTTATCCTCATTTTCTACTACCGTAAAGCCAGCCTTCTTTGGGACCGCATGAACAGGGCTAACCCATTGGCTATCAGAAATGGGATAAATGATCCCATTATCTAATAGTTTCAGAATTTCAGCCTTCACTGCCTTTTGCATGAGAGGGTTAAGCCTGCGTTGTGGGTCCCTCCTAGGGGTTGCTTCATCGACTAAATGAATTCTGTGCTGCACTATTGCTGGACTTATTCCCTTGATGTCCTTCATTGTCCATCCAATGGCTTCCCTATGTCTCTCCAGAATAGACATCAAGCTGTCCTCTTGTTGCTCAGTCAGGTGGGATGCTATGATGACTGGCAAGGTGTCCTTTCCGCCCAGGTAGGCGTACTTGAGATGTTCGGGCAGGGCTTTCAGCTCTAGAGAAGGTGTTGCTTTATTGGAGGGAATCTCTGGGCTTTCGATCCTAAGATGGGGTACACTGGGGCTTGATGCCCAATCCACTGCTGAATCTACGATCTGGTCTAAATTGAATTCCTCATCCTCCAGATTGAATTCTGCCTCAGTCTCTATCTCCAAGCATTCTCCATGCTCACTGGTCAGGTTTTCAATGGAATTGACCTCAAACGTCTGATCATTGACATCCCTAGGTTGTCTTCCAAGATTGAAGACATTGACTTCCTTCGTCATGTCTCCGAAAGTTAATCGCATGGACCCATTCCTACAGTTAATTATGGCATTGACTGTGGCTAGGAACGGGCGCCCTAAGATGACGGGAGTCTGAGACCTAAGATTTGACACAGGTTGGGTCTCTAGAACAATGAAGTCAACGGGGTAAATGAAATCCCCGACCCGGATGAGGACGTCTGTGATTTCCCCTTTCGGATCTTCACAGAACGGTCAGCTAGCTGAATGGTGACTTGAGTTGGGCTTAGCTCACCCAACCCAAGTTGCTGGTACACAGAGAGAGGTAGCAAGTTGATACTTGCTCCCAGGTCAAGAAGCGCTCTACTGATTTCGGTCTGTCCTATGGTGCAGGAAATGGTGGGACATCCGGGATCCTTGTACTTCACCGGAATGGGACCAGACAGAATTTCGCTTATGTTAGTGGCCAAGAACACTTTCTTGGGCACATTGGTCTTTCTCTTCTTAGTACACATATCCTTCAGAAATTTGGCATAAGCCGGGACTTGTTGGATAGCGTCTAGAAGTGGCACATTCAATTTAACCTGGTGGAACATCTCTAGCATTTTCTCCATGTGCATGTTTTTATTGTTGTTCCTAAGCCTATTGGGAAAGGGTGCTACAGGCTTATGAACTTGTTCAGCAGCTTGGTCCTCATCAGATGTTTGTGGAGCGGATTGGAGGAACTAGCAGAGGTGGAGGCTTGAGTGGGATCAGGATGGACTGGACTTTTCTGCTGGTAGACCTGGTTGTCTACCTTCTTTCCAGACCTCAGTGTGTGAACAGCATTACAGTGGTTAATTGATGGGTCCTGAACTTCATATGCTTGGTTGGAGGTTTTTGGGTTAGCTAATGGCTGACTAGGCAAAGTACCCTTAGGTCTCTCACTTAGGGAGCTAGCTAACTGGCTCATCTGTAATTCCAACCTTGAGATGGCCTGTGAATGACTGTTCAGAGTTTGTCCCTGGTTCTGCATGAAAGCAGACTGGGACTTAATGAAAGCCTCAATGCTCTCCTCCAATTTACTGATCTTCTTTTCCATTGGAGAGCCTTGGGAGGAGGAAGATGGGGCTTGACTGGGAAAAGGTGGTGAAGGAGCAGGATGGTGAAAGTTGTTGGAAAAATTAGGCCTGGGAGGATTGTTTGGGGCCCAGGAGAAATTTGGGTGATTTCTCCAGCCAGGATTGTAGGTCTGCAAGTAGGGGTTGTGAAGCGGCCGTGAGTAAGCCGCGTTCATGTGTTCCGGTGGCATTTGTTGGGCATGGAAAACAGGGCACTCTTCAAAGACATGGTTCGGTGCCTGACAATATGAACAACCCGGATTGTGAATTGGTGGTGGGTTGATCTGGTTGACACTGACAGGCTCTTTTGTTTCTAGAGCCTCTATCCTTCTCATCAGGGTCGCAATCTTGGCCTCGGCAGCTATGGATGTTTCTAGGGATAGGAGCCCTCCTCTTGAAGCTATAGACTGTGAAGTCCTAGGTTTCTCCGAGGCTGGCTCCCATTGCAGGGTCTTCTCCGCTAAGTCCTCAAATAAATCCCAACCTTGATTCTCATCCTTCTGCAAGAACCCTCCCTGACACATCGTTTCTAACAGGGTCTTAGTCTGATAGTCTAGACCATCGTAGAGAATCTGGCACTGACGCCATTTCTCCACGCCGTGATGAGGGCACTGAGCTAGGAGATCTTTGAATCGCTCAAAGTATCTCCAAAAGGGTTCGCTCGGGTCTTGCTTAAACTGCATGATGTTCTTCCTAATGAGGGCAGTTTTATGAATTGGGTAAAATTTCTTCAAGAAAGCCTTGACGAAATCATCCCACGTCGTGACTGAATCTGCTGCCAAACTGTACAACCATTTCTTAGCTAGATCCTTTAGGGAAAAAGGGATGAAACGTAACCTAACGGCATCTTCTCCTAGCTGGGGTATCTTCATCATGAGGCATACTTCTTCAAATTCCCTAACAAAGAAGTATGCGTCCTCTGATTCTAAACCATGGAATTTTGGAAGAGTGTTAATGAATTGGGGCTTTAACTCGAAATTATTTCCGTTTGCTTCAGGAAGTTTTATGCAAGATGGAAGTGAAGTTCTTATCGGGTAAAATCTATCCTGAAGTGATGCCATCACCGGTTCTGGATGCAAGGGTAACGAGGTGTTTCTTGTTAATCTGGAAGTTGATGGATCTCTCACCCACTCTTGCATTCAGCACACCACAACCAACGTGAAAACAACAAACAATCGAAAAAAGAATAAAAAACAAACAAAAGAGAGAAAAACAACCACAAGCCTTAGTCTAAGGTACCTGGACCTAGACGACTCCTAACTGGTCGATTCTCCGGGGAAGGTTGTTGTAGGAACTCGACTACAAGCTAATCGGCCAGGAAAGGGCAAAGCTCGGGGGGAGGTATCCGGGCGGAGCCACGGGCCTAATTATGCCAAACCACGGAGCTTTCGAGGCTTTACCTCTAAATCCACTTTCCTTAGACACCGATTTTGCAGGAGTAAAGTTCTTACAATTTCCAACCTCGGTTAATCTCTTAGTGAGTCCGAGATGTCCCTAGGGCCAACGTCTATTGATTTTTAGTTAAGGCTTGGGAAAAAGTGAGTGCACTTGGAGATGGTTTTTGGGCTAAGGAAGGGTGATGAAACCCCCACCTTATCTTGTTTATTTGGGTTTTGCCCTTAAAGTCAATTGTGCAAGTGTACAGTTTATTCACAACAAGGTAACACTCAAAGCGGTAAATCACTTCAAAATGTTGGTCCTAATCTATATGAATGCACACGTACCTTGTCTCCAGCACTCTTCAACAGAAATTGAAATGAATTGAAATAAACACGCCCTAAATGCAAAAGTCTAATCCAATTTTTAATTAAGCAACAAGTAAATTTCTGTTGAATTTATTACACATGCATATGGTGAAGCATCCAAGGAAACTAGAAATTTTGAAAGCACTTTTTTTTTTTTAGGGGCGTTCGGCAACCCTGCAAACGAGTGCGTTAGTACTTCAATCGGAAAAACTCGCTTTTACACGAATTTTTCGAGGGCAAATAAATCCTCGCGCAATGTCCTTGGCCACCTCTTTTGCTTCCCTTGAAAGTGAGCTCCTTGGTACTTCTCCTACACAAAAAGAAAAAGAACAATCTTTAGTAGTGAACAATAAAGCCGTTCCCTCCCCGGCAACGGCGCCAAAATTTGATCGCGTAAAAAGCAAGTATTAAAATGAGAGAAGGAAGTGTGGGTTGATGTTACTGCTTTTGCAATTCTTTCCGTAGTAGCGAAGTGGCTATACGGGTCGTATCCACAAGGAGGGAGAGCGATAGAAGCTTGATGCGGCTTTCAAAGTTCAAGAAGAAAGAAAATTCTTGTGTCCAAATAAAGAATTTGAAAAGTGAAAACAAGTATTTTTAGAAATTGTTGGAAAATGTTTGGTGGTTTGTAAAAGTGATCTTTTTCTTAGTTGTAAAAATGCATGGCTAACTTTCTACTAAGTGCTCCCACTAATTTCTAACTTTTTGAAGATAGCCTCACGATGGATCATAGGCAAACACGACACTTGTGCATTGGAACTAATCACGTGGAAATCGAGTGAGAGTTCATCCTATAACTTAGCCTTACACGGCAAAAACTCGGACATTCCCATATCAAGATCCGATAGAAGGCGAGAATAAGGGAAGACTCGAGTGCACTATTGGTATCGGCAAAGCTAAAAGGAAAAGAGTCTAACAAGTAAAATACACAACTCATAGATCATCAAAACTCGGTAAGTATGAAGTATAAGAAAGTAGATACTTGTAGATAAATTAGAGTTAGAACCCTCATCTTAAGATGCCATAACTCTCATTTGCACAAGGCTTGTTTGGCACTATTGATTCATACGGGTTATCAAACAAGTGTTAGAAATTAGTGGGTTAGTAGTTAGTTAGCCATGCTATGGAAAAGTTAGTTAGTCATCAAGGTAAAAGAAACAACAAAGAAAAAGGGGTAAAAGGGAAAGGGGGAGTTACACTACAACAAAGAAGTAAAAGTAAATGCAAAGACAAGTAAATGAAAGAAGGAAGAGAAGTAGTACTTATATTATCTTGTCACCCTTCAAATACAACTCTTTACACACTCTCTCTCTTTCTCTTTAATGGCTAAGACCTAAAACTAGAAGAAGAAGAAGAACAACTACAACAAACTAACAACAAGATTACAAATTTTTGCCAAAATTCCAATCTGCCTTCACTGAAGACCCCAGGGGGGGTATTTATAGGTACCAGGGCAAAGGGGAGCCTGGGGACAGGATGTGACCCGAAGCGGCGCGCGCGGCGCCGCAGTATTGCCGCGGAAACGCGGCAAAAGCCGCGTTTCCGCGGCAATACCTTTGCGGCACGCGCAGCGCCGCCTGCTGCGCGCCGCCTGGTTGTCCCCCTGTCAGTTCTGATGCCCGGTTTTGTCTTTTCAGCCCCTGATTTGAGCAGATTCACCTCTCTAGGTCAATGACTATCTTGAATAGGCTTTAATCACCATTAAATGGTGATTTTAGGGTCTTCTTTTCCATTGCACACCATGGACCTAGAATGAAGCAAGTAAGGGATTATTAGTATAATTTATTTATCAATTAAATGTGAGATGTGATGAAAATTATGCAAAATTAGGGACTAATCATCAGGTCAAACCGGTCGACCGACCCAGTGGACTGGTATTCTGTCTGTTTTGATGTATCAGTGTGCATGTTTACCGGTCGACCGGACTGTCGACCGGAACCTTCGGTCGACCGGGCGGCTAGCCGACTGAAGTGGTGCCACTCTCTGTTTGTTTCGGCCGACCGGGCGGTCGACCGATAGCCTGCAACGGCTCTTTTTATTTGAATCCCGGTCGACCAGCCGGCCAACCGAGGTAGCCGTTTCAGCCATAACAGCTAGTTTTTTTAAACACGTTTTAATTGATGTTTTTCATTTTTAAACGGATTTAGGGGATATTTTATGGGTCAAAATCTTCCTTATTGATATTATATGTGTTTACCTTTTGATCCCTAACCCTATCCTATAAATAGTGGTGATTAGGGCTATGTTTTCAACAACAAGAAAAACAATCAAGCTATATACAAAAGTTTCAAAGTCTTCAAAGGTTTTCAAGAGAGTTTGGTTCTTGGTTTTCGTGCTGAAGATTCTCTCATCGCTAAAGTTTCATTTTCTAAACTCTCTCTAGTTCATTTCCTTTTTCACTTACACTATTTGAGCTTCAATACTAATCATTACTCTACAGGGCTCTTGTAAGGGAAAGAGGAGTTTACAAAAGATAGTTTGTGATCTTTTGATCACCAAGAGAGAACTTGTACTTAAAGTTGTGGAGTTGGGTACTCCGTTGGTTGTAATTCTTTGTGATACTATAGTGGTTAGAAATCCTTCTGGGTGAAGGCGGGGACGTAGAGCTGGGTGCTCGAACCTCGAAAAAATTCCTCGTGTTTGCGTTTGGTTTACGTGTTCTTACTTGCTCTTTATTCTTGCTAACTTTATATTGCTTTATCTACTTGATTCATATTGTACTTGCTCTTCATTTTCATAGTTATATTCACTTGTTGCATCATAGATTTTAAGTTTGCATTGATTAGCAAAATCACCTATTCACCCCCCCTCTAGGTGATTTTCAATTGGTATCAGAGCTTGGACTCTAGGTTTGGCTTAACATCCTTAGAGAGATCCTTAAAATTTGCTAATCAACTTTTGCATTCTTTCATTCATTCACTAGTAAACATGGCCGATGACATCAAAACCCCTCCTAAATTTGATGGACTTAATTTCCCTATTTGGAAGGTTAGGATGACTATCTTTTTACAATTTTTAGGTAGCTTAGTTGCAAAAGCCTTAACCAAACCCTATGTTAGACCCGATAGTGATGAAAGCACATGGTCCGACTTTACCTTTAGAGAATATGAGGCTAATTCAAAGGCCCAAAATTCCCTCCTAACCGCCTTGAATGAGGATGACCTTACACGGGTAATTCATTGCCAATCCGCCAATGAGATTTGGCAACACTTGTTGGTCACACACGAGGGGACATCACAAGTCAAGAGAGCCAAGATAGATCTCTTGAGGTCCCAATATGAATCATTTAAAATGATTGATGATGAATCTATTGATTGTATGATTACAAGGTTTACTAAAATCACCAATTCTCTTTCTTCTTTAGGTGATGATATTTTCAATGACCAAAAGGTGCGAAAAGTGATTCGGGCTCTTCCTTCATCATGGGAGATAAAGGCCACCACCTTGAAAGAATTGAACGACAAGGATAAAATGGGCCTTATGAGTCTCATTGGGAACTTAAAGACCCATGAGATGGAAAAAAAGGCAAGAGAAGAGGCCGCTCCGCTAAAGAAGAAGTCCATAGCATTCAAATCGTCATCCACTCTTGAAGACGATGAAGAAGATGAAGAAGAAGATGAGGAGCTCTCCCTTCTTGTGCAAAACGTCAAAAGGATGTAATGAAAGAACAAGCGCAACTTCCGAAGAAAATTTGAAGGTAAAGAGAAGAGAAGAATTATTTGCTACAATTGCTGAAAACCCGGACATATCATGGCCGATTGCCCGGATTTCAAGAAGAAGATGACTTCCTCCTTTAAGCCAAAGAAACTGGTCGAAAAGAATGCCTACAAAGCAACATGGGATTCGGAAAGCGAATCCGAAGACGAGGTAGACACGGCAAACATGTGTTTCATGGCAAACACACCAAAGGTAACCCCACAACCTCTTGATGAAGATGATGAGTTATCTAAAGAAGTTATTGTACATGCTATTGTTGAGCTCTCCGAAACATATGATAATAAAAAGATTGAGTGTTCAAAATTGGAAAAGGAGTTGCTTTTCTTAAAAATCAACTTGCTATGGTTTCTAAAGAAAAAGATGAAATTTCTTCCAATCTCATTTCTATCCAAAAAGAACTTAGTGCTTATAAAGTTGCTTGCAAAGCAAAATTTTCTAAGATTGATGAAAAAGAAATTTCTTCTTAAAAACTAAAATGGTTGATTTTGAGAAGGTTTTAAAGATTGTGCTTTTTAACACTAAGAAACTTGAAGAAAAGTTTTCTAAAAAGCACATTTCTCATGCTAAAGATTCTTCTGTAAAGATTTTTCATGCTCACACTTCACACAACACTCATGTTAAATCCACACATGCTCACAAGTCTCACACTCACTATGCTTTCAAATATGATAGAGTGTATAGATGTACTTATTGTGGTAAGAATGGACATTTGGCTAAGTTTTGCTATGACCAAGTAAATAGATCAAATAATCTTATTTGGGTTCATGGTACTAACTCTTTAGGACCCAAGAAAATGTGGGTACCAAAATCAAGTCCTATGTTATTTGATATAGATACACACCAAGGCTCCATGACGTAAGAAGCGGTGGTACCTTGATAGTGGTTGTTCAAGACACATGACATGGGATATCAACAATTTTACAACCCTATCAAGGTAAGTGGAAGGTGGCACCGTCACCTTCGGGGATGACTCCAAGGGCACTATCATCGGTATAGGTAACATTCAAGTTGGTCCATCTCCTATTATAGAAAATGTTGTTCTTGTTGATGGTTTAAAACATAATTTGCTTAGTATAAGTCAACTTTGTGATCGTGGACTTAAAGTTGTTTTTGATGATTCTTCTTGCAAGATTTTTGATTGTAAAACTAATGATTGTATTCTCACCGGATTTCGTGATGATAATGTTTATATTATTGACATGTTTAATTTGGATTGTTCTACTAAATGCTTGAACGTTTTTGATGAAAATTCTTGGCTTTGGCATAGAAGATTAGGACATGCATCTTTTGAACATCTTTCTAGGATTAATTCTAAGGAATTGGTGAAGAGTATTCCTTACTTGAAATTTGAGAAAGACCGTATTTGTAGTGCATGCCAACGTGGGAAACAAACCAAGTCTTCTTTCAAACCAATCAAGGATATCATGTCAACATGGCCATTAGAATTAATTCATATGGATCTTTTGGACCAACTAAAACTAAAAGCTTAAATGGCAGTAGATATGCATTTGTTTTAGTTGATGATTTTTTCCGATTTACTTGGGTTTTCTTTTTGGAAAATAAAGATCAAACTTTTTCTCATTTCAAGATTTTTCAAAAAAGGGTTGAAAAGAAAAAGGTTTTTCGATTTTGAAGATAAGGAGTGATAGAGGTGGTGAGTTTGTTAACCAACTCTTCATGACTTATTGTGATGAAAAGGAAATCAAGCATGAAATGTCATGTCCTAGAACTCCACAACAAAATGGAGTTGTAGAAAGGAAAAATAGAACACTTCAAGAGATGGCTAGGACTATGATAAGTGAATATGACCTCCCTCAATATGGGCCGAGGCCGTAAACACCGCATGCTACATATCAAATCGTATTTATTTGTGTAAAAATTCTTCCAAAACATCTTTTGAAATGTATTATTCTAGAAAACCAAATGTTTCATATTTCAAAGTTTTTGGATGCAAGTGTTTTGTTTTGAATACTAGAGATAACTTGGGTAAATTTGATGCTAAGGCTTATGAAGCTATTTTTGTTGGATACTCTTCTACTAGTAAAGCATATAGAGTATTCAATAGATCTTCTCTTACCATTGAAGAATCCATGCATGTTAAATTTGAAGAATCTAATGTGGTTGTTGAGAATGTTATAGAGATTGACCCATTAGGTGAAGACTTGGAGAGACTATCCTTGAAAGACTCACCCGCTCAACAAGAGAAGCAAGAACCCATTGGTGATGTTCAAGAGGATAAAGAGGAAAGCTCTCAACCGCTTCCTAAAGACTGGAGATATGCTACAAATCACCCCAAGGAACTCATCATAGGTGATGTATCTAAGGGGGTAACAACTCGGTCCAAACTCCATGACTTATGCGGTAACTTTGCATTCATTTCTCATTTTGAACCCAAAAGCTTTCTCGAAGCCGAGACGGACTCATATTGGTTGCTAGCCATGCAAGAGGAACTTAATCAATTTGAGCGCAACCAAGTTTGGCATCTTGTTCCTAGGCCCCACGATAGACCAATAATTGGTACTAAGTGGATCTTTAGAAACAAGTTGGATGAGTTCGAAAATGTTATTAGGAATAAAGCTAGGTTAGTGGCCCAAGGTTACACTCAAGTTGAAGGAATTGACTTTGAGGAGACCTTTGCACCCGTAGCACGGCTTGAAGCCATACGGATAACACTAGCTTTTGCATCTTTTAAAAATTTTAAGCTTTTTCAAATGGATGTGAAAAGTGCATTTTTAAATGGTTTTATAAATGAAGAAGTTTATGTTGAACAACCTCCCGGTTTTGTTGATCATGTTCATCCAGATTTTGTTTTTAAACTTGATAAAGCTTTGTATGGATTGAAACAAGCTCCAAGAGCTTGTATGAAAGGCTTTCTAGTTTTCTAATTTCAAATGATTTTGTTAAAGGCAAAGTAGACACAACTCTTTTTACTATGCATGTTGATAATGACATTTTAATTGTGCAAATTTATGTTGATGACATAATCTTTGGTTCTACTAATGAGTTTTTATGCAAGGAGTTTGAAAAGGTTATGCAAAGTGAGTTTGAAATGTCTTCCATGGGTGAATTGAATTTCTTCCTTGGACTCCAAATCAAGCAATTGCGAGATGGGAATTTCATATGTCAAGCCAAGTATGCAAAGGAACTTGTAAAGAAGTTTGGACTTGAAAGCTCAAAAGTTTGCAACACTCCCATGACAACTACAACCAAGCTTGATAAGGATGAACAAGGTAAATGTGTTGATATTAAATTATATAGAAGCATGATGGGAAGTTTGTTATATTTGACGGCAAGTAGGCCGGACATCATGTTTAGTGTGTGTCTCTGTGCTAGATTCCAATCGTGTCCTAAAGAGTCTCATCTTATTGCGGTAAAACGTATCATTCGTTATATTAAGGGCACAATTGGAATGGGTCTATGGTATCCGAAAATTGGAGATTTTTCAATGACAAGTTATTCGGATGCTGACTATGCGGGTTATAGAGTAGATAGAAAGAGTACTAGTGGGTCATGTCAATTTCTTGATAATTGTCTTGTTTCATGGTCCTCTAGGAAACAAAATTCTGTAGCACTCTCAACCGCCGAGGCGGAGTATGTTGCAGCGGGGGCTTGTTGTGCACAAGTACTTTGGATGAAACATACTCTCCTTAATTATGATTTGCATTATGATCATATAAAATTTTTGTGATAATACTAGTACTATTCATATGACCAAAAATGCAAATCAACATAGTAAGACCAAGCACATTGAGATTAGGTATCACTTTCTTAGAGATCATTTTGAGAAAGGTGATATAGATATTGATTATGTTTCCACGGATTTACAACTTGCCGATATTTTCACTAAACCTCTTGATTTTTCTAGATTCTCCTTTATTTGTGGTTAACTTAATGTTTGTGTTATTCAATAAAAGTTTTTATCCTTTTTGATGCATGACAAAAAGGGGGAGAATAAGGTTTGAGTTTGTATTTGTTTTTACAAAGTGTTGTTTTTTTTTTACAAAGTGTTTATGATTTTTCTTGTATTTAGAGTTTAAGTGTTTTGCATATTATATTGTTGTTTAATATAGCATAATTTGAGGGGGAGCTTACACCCTCTCCTTTTTTTTTTAACAAAGCCTATTTGTTTTGTCATCATCAAAAAGGGGGAGATTGTTGGCCCAAAAAGTTACACTCTCCATTTGTTTAGAGTTTTAATGATAACAAAATAAATAAGAGCTAGTTGGTACTAATAAGTTTGTTCAAGATAAGTTTCAGGTTTTGTACCATGTTTGGAAGCCATTGCTTAGCTATTGCAAGATCTTCTAGGATTCATGGAGTAAAGAAGTCTTATGGCACATCAAGAAAGGATCATAGAAGAGAAGGCTCTAGCAAAACTTTTTCGTGGCTCAAGACTTCAAGATTGCTCAAGATAATTCATTAGCTTTGTTTCTAGCTTTTGTAGTTTTGTTAAAGAATAGTGATTAGGATTGAAGCTCTATATTCCAACACACACGTTTTTGCGCACATGCTTTTCCTAGAAATATTCCCTATAAAGATATACAAAATATTTTAATATAAAGTCTTTTGTTTATAAACTTTATTTTAAGCATTATACATGTTTCATATCAAAAATATTTTATTACATATCAAATCTCCTTAAAATTGTGTTTGAGTTTCAGCTTTTGGCCTGATCCGGTCGACCGACCGGTTGACCGTCGCTATGTCAGGTCAAACCGGTCGACCGACCCAGTCGACTGGTATTCTGTCTGTTTTGATGTAATAGTGTGCATGTTTACCGGTCGACCGGACTGTCGACCGGAACCTTCGGTCGACCGGGCGGCTGGCCGACTGAAGTGGTGCCACTCTCTGTTTGTTTCGGCCGACCGGGCGGTCGACCGATAGCCTGCAACGGCTCTTTTTATTTGAATCCCGATCGACCGGTCGGCCAACCGAGGTAGCCGTTTCATCCATAATAGCTAGTTTTTTAAACACGTTTTAATTGATGTTTTTCGTTTTTAAACGGATTTAGGGGATATTTTATGGGTCAAATCTTCCTTATTGATATTATATGTGTTTACCTTTTGATCCCTAATCCTTATCCTATAAATAGTGGTGATTAGGGCTATGTTTTCAACAACAAGAAAAACAATCAAGCTATATACAAAAGTTTCAAAGTCTTCAAAGGTTTTCAAGAGAGTTTGGTTCTTGGTTTTCGTGCTGAAGATTCTCTCATCGCTAAAGTTTCATTTTCTAAACTCTCTCTAGTTCATTTCCTTTTTCACTTACACTATTTGAGCTTCAATACTAATCATTACTCTACAGGGCTCTTGTAAGGGAAAGAGGAGTTTACAAAAGATAGTTTGTGATCTTTGATCACCAAGAGAGAACTTGTACTTAAAGTTGTGGAGTTGGGTACTCCGTTGGTTGTAATTCTTTGTGATACTATAGTGGTTAGAAATCCTTCTGGGTGAAGGCGGGGACGTAGAGCTGGGTGGTCGAACCTCAAAAAAATTCCTCGTGTTTGCGTTTGGTTTACTTGTTCTTACTTGCTCTTTATTCTTGCTAACTTTATATTGTTTTATCTACTTGATTCATATTGTACTTGCTCTTCATTTTCATAGTTATATTCACTTGTTGCATCATAAATTTTTAAGTTTGCATTGATTAGCAAAATCACCTATTCACCCCCCCTCTAGGTGATTTTCAAAACTTACAAAATTTTTTAAGAAAATTACAAGAACTCTTCTAAAGTTTCTGGAGAAGTATGCCGGTAATTTGATCAGCACGTGATCACTTTGTCCCTTTGATGATATGAGCAATCGAGTCTTGAACTCTGCTGCTTGGGAATTCTTTCTAGCCTAGTTTCGAAAATTCCTTGAGAGTGAAAGATTTAGGGTATCAACATCCTATAAGTTTTAAACTAAGAGGATTAGAGAAGTAAATCTTTGAAAGCTTGGAAGTTATAGAATGAATGAATCTCTTCTTAGACTAAGCTTTTTTAGCTAAAATTTTCAGCCTTCAAAGCCCTGAGCTTATTCTCAGAATGAGTCATTTATAGGCTTTGCAGAGGTGTAACTGCCCCTAAAAATCAGCAAAGGCTAAAATAGCCATGATAGCCTCGCTCGTGAAGCTAAAACATGCTCTGTGCGAGCCTAAAATGCTTCATGTGAAGCTAGAAACAGCTCTGTGGGGCTTAGGAAAGCTTCATGCACTCTGTGTGAGCTTATGACTGTCATTCTAGCTTAGTTATCTCCACTTAATGTCGGACGTAATGGGCAGGTGTAATCACCCACTTAAAGTGGCATTAACCCCACAAAAGTAGTGGGTCAGCCCACTAATCCTGCTTGGGAATTGAAACGGTCAATTGATGACCTGGAAAGCTCATGACGGAGCTAGATAAAACTTCTGGCGAAGCTATTAAAAGCTTCAGGCGGAGCTAGAGATTAGCTCTCTGTGCAGCTATGTAAAGCTTCTGGCAAAGCTAGGCAATGCTAGCCTCTTGGGCGAAGCTAACTCTTTGGGCTTGGGCGAAGCTAAGTGCTAAACTCACTTAGCTTCATAGACATTCCTAGGCCTGTTTAAAGGCATATTTGGCCTTCTGTCTGACTGGATCAGTAGGGCCCAAGTGCCTGCTCTACCCATCTGGGATGAGTATTAAAAGGAATTGACTATCAGCTTATTCGCGACTTGTCCTTTGAAAGTGTTGACAAGTTAGACATCGTTCATACCAGTTGACTAGTTGTCTGAGAGTTTGTCTTTTTAGAGTGTCAACATTAAGCTCTCCACCAAAAGATTGAAGAGGAGATCTAATATTGTAAAAATCCAATTTTTATCCCACCAAAAGCTTGGATCTCTACAAGATCCAAACTTTCAATCAAGTTCCACTCCACCAAATGAAGTCCAAGCATTGCCTAGAGCTCTGATACCACTTGTTGAGACTGAAATTAGTCCAAAAAAACAAACCCTAGATTATAAATAACATATAAAAAGTGAAAGATCAAGATTTACGAGGTTCGGCAAAATGCCTACATCCCCGGAGCAGAAAAGAGAGATCTATTAATGATTTACATAAGATTTACAAGAGAATTACAAGGGTTCTCTCAGGATCTCACTCAACAAGATGATTCTCAAAAATGGGTTCAAGTCCTCTATTTATAGAAAGAAGAAAAAACTAGCAAACAACAGTAGGTCGGTTTCAGAACGCTGTCCAGATCCATATGTCGGTCGACCAGATGGTCGACCATTCCAAGTGCGGTCAACTGCCCTGTCAACTACGTAAACCCCCCAAGTCTCTATTAATGCCAGAGTTGGAATGGTCGATCGCCAGATCGACTAAGATCTAAGTCCCAACTCTCCATTGATCTTAGAGAGTTTGGTCGGTCAACAGTATGAACGACCGTCAACTGGTTTTTCTTCTCTCATGCAACATCGATCGACCAAGCGGTCAATCAATTTCAACTCTTGCGTTTATCAGTTGACCCCCCAGTCGATTGAACCTCTGTCAAATGAACTTAGAGCCTCCATCATCCCAGTTTTTGATCCTCTCTCTACATTGGCTCTAATACTAATTGAAGGGCTTGGGGGTGCTATCCCTAAAATTAGCCTTCTAGGTCGAGTTACTCAAATCTTTATATACCCAAGACCAGCTCCATGTCTAGTCGATGTGGAACTACTTGATATCAGAGCCATGCCCCGAACTTAGTCATGTGTGTTGGTGATATTCGATGTTGTTGATCCCCAAATTTGGCGCAAGAAGGTGCAGTAGTCGGCCCCTATAAAGCAATTTGGTTCGCGAGATATTTGGCAATGGTACTCCTTTGCAATAGGCGTGTCATCACCCATGCAGTGCAGATGCAGTGTAGAGGAGCGATACAGAGAAGTTGCCAGCTGCAGTTGGTGCTTCACGTAAGGCGTGTCTTCCCACGCGTTTGATTTTGATCGAGCATTTAGTCTTCCATTGTGAAGAAAGTAGAGCTTGCAGGAGACTCTTTGTTCGAGGGGGAATTGTTGGGATTTGGGTCGAACAAATAGTCCCACATTGATAAAATATGAGAATGATCTTGGGTATATAAGATGTAATATTCCCTAACTAATGATATTGTATTTCTATTTTTTATATTAGATTTATTTATTATTATTGATGAATCTATTTTGTGCATGAGTATAAATACATGTATATATACAATAAATATATGTTCATGATTTGCATCTATACAGATATGATTATATTTCTAATTATATATTATTATTAATTAAATTGATTTATAACTCATCTTTTAACTATTTCTTACAAATATAATTTAAAGTTATTATCAATTTTTATTTAATTGTTATAGTTTATAATTCTTATTGTTAACACCTATTTATTTGTATTAGGATATTTAAAGTCTTTTTCCATATAAGCTATTGCTATGAATTGTTAGTAATATTTATTAATTATTCGTTTGAAATTGATATTGATGTTTAATTGTTGTTGCGGATATTATTTCATTATTAATTTTTCATATTTCCTTTTCCCAAAGCCCGCGATTCCATTTACATCCTTTTTCCTTTCTCCCTTTCATACAAGCCCACATCATTTTTATTAAACCCGTTAGCCCAAACCCACAACCCAAAATCTTATCCATTAAATCTAAATCCTAAACTAACCAAATGCTAATCCTAACAAACAAATCCAAATCTTGACTACCTAATCTTTATAAAACATAATCCTAAACCCGAAACCCTTCAAACCCTGTAAACATTTTAACTCATACCCATTGCTCAAAACCGAAATCTAATTACAACCTATATCATTTTCTATATAATCCTTATCAAATATTTACCACCAACCCTAATCCTTTACTTCATCCCCACCTCTACACCGCCTCCTCCATGCCAGGCAGCCATGTGAACATCGAAGCACCATCACGGCATCCCACCCATTTCCAAGAGCAGCAACAGGAGTTTTCCTCCACTGTGCCCCTTCTCCTCTTCACAGCTCGGACCCCCTCGCCATCGCGCATTCCCTACCGAGCCACCCCCAGCAACAGCCTATGCACACCATCCTCTCATTCTTCCTTTGTTGTCAGACCACCGGAGCTTGTGTTGCCACCCCGGCCATCCATGGCAGCATCACACAACAACCCCTCCAACTTATTGCAGCATCTTCACCCGCAAACCTGGATCCTTGGGCCCTTGCCATGCAAATCCCCGCCGGCGAGATCTGTCGATGTGCTAAGAAACACCCGCACACCCCCCTCCTTGCCACAGCTATGAAGGCCCTCTTGGCCGAGCCCCAGCTATGTGTGGCAACCTCATGGAAGCTCGGAGCACGCATAGTCTCCTCCTTGGCGTCAGGATCCACCGGACCACCGTCATCCTTTGACCGGCAATGTCCGCGATCTCCGTCATCCTTCATGAGCTCCCCCATCACCGTGGTCACCCCTCTCAGGGTCGAGCTCTCTCTTTTTCCCCCGTAGGTAGGGTGAGTTGCTCTTTCCTCTCTCTCTCTCTCTCTTTCATATCATATGAAATATGTGTTGAGATGTTTGTATGTTTATAATTAGGTGTATTTATATGTGAATGTGAGTGTTTCATTTAAATGTCCATGTGTTTGAGTTCACGACTGAGCTGGCATCCTTTCTCACTCTCCCTCTTGTGCGTGCGTATGTTAGTTTGTGTGTGGTGTTATGATTAGTTAGTATATATACATAAGTATATATATAATGGGTATGCATGTATTAATTGTATAGATGTGTGTACTTTATATATGTATATGGGTGTACACGTGTGCGTATGCATGTGTGTATGTGTATATATGTAGTGTGTGTACGTATACAAGTGTATATTCATGTGAGTTCATGGGTTGGCTTGCGTGTTGTAGCGTTACAGACCCGTTCGTGAGATCCGGACCCGTTACGAGAGATTTCAAATTTGTGCCGCTATGAACTCGATACGCAGGCGATTCGAAGACTAATCTAGGGATGATCCATAGATCAGTACTGGCTCATGCAGTGAAAACCAGACAGGAGATTCGGACCCAAAATCACGTCATTTCATGTGAATGTTTATTTTTGTGTTATTTTGCTTATTTATCATTGTCGTTGGTATATATTAGAGACCTGTATCATTTCATATGACTACCTGAGATATTTTATCAATATTATCACTTGTATCACTTTATGAGACATCAATGATTGTTCACCTTATTTATATAGTTGATTTGAGCGATTATCAGCGTTATTTCATGTGTTGGAAGTTTGACGCTGTGGGCTTAGGCCTAGTATTGGATATCTTGGACTGTGACTTGACTCGATTAATTGATTGGTTGGATTAGTTCATATATGAGCATCAGATGTATATAGACCTTGTATTTTGATATTAAGACCTTATATTTTGATATTGAGACATTAAACTTATACCACATCATGTGTAGATAATTACCATTTTTGGATTCAAATCTAGTTATGATAGCCTGTCTATGGGATTAATCTTGAGGTTGCTTGGTTGTGATTGAGGTTAGTGACTCTTATTTTATGTAAAGTATTTATCAAACAAATTGTTTGGTGATTATTCTGACTAGAATTCCTGTGAATATTGAGGAAGTGTCAGATTTGATATTGCTTTATCGTTAGACTGATTTACCGATACTTGGATTGGTATTGAGTTGGTTAGATATAGATGATGATGTATTCTTATATGTTTGAATTTGATTATCGATGACTTAGAGGATGAATGTACTGATCATATAGAGGAGAGATATACTGCTGAGTTGATTGACATTAGCTTGGTATTCATTTCAGAGGATTTTGATAGTGTTCTGATGATTGATGTAGTTGGATTGATAATTGTGAGTATTTTCCGTTTTACCTTTGATTATACTATTTGAATATTGATGATCTTTTGATATTGATTATCAGATAGACCTTTCTGAGTTTCATGTTGCTTGATGACGTTTTATTATTTGGATATGATTTTGGTATCTGCTGATTTAGTGGACTTTGAGTATATTTGTAGACCTTTCTTCATGATTGGTTCTTTACTACTTCAGTTTTTCGGTATAGAGATAGAGTTATTATGAGAGTAATCTCATAGATATCAGTGATAACATATATTTAGAGTTTGACATTAGTTATCATTTGATCTCAGTTATTGGTGACCTAAAGGATTAAGTGGATAGTAGTCTTGAAAAAGCTGATTAACTATTTACTAGACTCAAGGTTTACAATATCGGGTATCCTGACACAGATCTGGTATTTGATGTTTTTGATGATTATTGAGATTATATGTAACATGGATTGATATGTGATGTTCATGAGGATTGATTTTCAGATTATGAGTTGATGGATCAGTTACAGATATAATATTAGTGGATAAGATCTTGATCAGTTTAATATGCGATAGCATATTGACTAGAGGTGCAAGATTGTTACTATATTAATTCATTTTACTGAAAGTTACTGGGAAAGAATTGTTTAACCGTAACACCGTGTACAGTCCTATTGTTCATAGTATTCATGGTTATTGATACTGTTTACGGTCTTGATTACAGTTCATCGTGTATACGATTACTGTTGACTGTTATGTTGTACCATTACTGTCACCGTATCATCCCGGTATTCTAAGTAACATGATCCTGATTATTTTAACTGAATTAAATAATAATATAAATAGATAACTTACACTGGGATTGGGAAAATTGATGGAGGAGACAACATCTGTATTTTGGGTGGACCTATGATACAGGTTGCGCAGTCGACTTACGGTTCCATTGCAGGGTTCTGGGGGTTGACTGACATCCCATCTGTTTATTATTTCACAGTGTTATTGTAAGTATTGTTCCATAGTGATACTATGAGTACTGTTACTATTACGACTACCTGGCGTAGGGCCTGGTTCAGTGCTAGGCATCTGGGCCGTGGTCTAAGGTATGTACGGGACCCACCTAAAGCATGAAAATTGTTTCCAACCGATCAGTTTCAATAACTTAGCACCCTGATTGACACATGTGAAGGCGTAGTATTGGATGAATCTACTGCATGTGACAATTGGTGTTCGCTGACATAATAAATAATAATGAACTGTTCATAATGTATTGTGAATGACTGTAATCACCAGACTGTACATGTATATAAACCATGATAGATACCTGACTGTACATATGACCTGATTTGGACATCTGATTTTGTACTGACTGACTTTATTGTTTTCTGTTCATGATATTGAGTATTCAGTTATCTTTTATTTTCAGTTTATCATGCTGTTATTATACACACTGTTTATATGCATGAGCACTTCCTTTTTCTAATATACTCATTAGGTCGCTTTGACAACCATAGATTTGCACGTCCAGAGATTGGATGCTTTATTTCAGTGATTAGGTGTTCAATGAGCACGTGCATGATGCGAAGAATCTGGAGTTTTCCCTATTTAATTCTGGTATCTTGACTCCTTTTTACTCCTATTTCTGCATTTTTCTTAATTCTTGTATATCAGATTCTGTCTCTATTCCAGTTCTTTATTTATATGATATCATGCATGGATGCTTATATGTGATACTGCAGTGATCGTTGATTCATTATAGTATAGATGTATAGCTTATTCTGGGTTGGTTAAGGTTTAGCGCGTATACGTGAGGTATTTTTCTTACGTATATGTGTCGTTGACTCTCGTCGTATCTCTGCTCTAGTGTATTTTGGGAAACGGGGCGTAATAAGTAGAAGCAAGTTTGCTTAAAAAGGACCTAGTTCATACTGGTAACTTGAAATGAGCTATTGTTTCACTGCAATACATATATACTCTCCATTATGATATTGAATCCATTTAGAATTGACCGTCTTCTCTTTGGAAATCTGTCCTACTGATCTTTCGATCTCCCTAATTACATCTCTTCTTCTGGAGTAATCCGGGTTCAATCTTGATTCTATCTTCCTTTTTTGTTCTAGTTCCCTGATTCTATCTCTTGGAACTGGTCACTCCATGCTGAAGCCGGTAGCAGAAGTCAAAGTAGCGCAACGGAAGTGTGGTAAACCCATAATGCAGTGAGAAGCGGCATGAAAGTTTTATCTTCTCTTTTAACCTGATTTTTTACCATTCTCTACTTTATTTAAATTTCGAGGACGAAATTTTTATAAGATAGGTAGAATGTAATATTCCCTAACTAATGATACTGTATTTCAATTTTTTATATTAGATTTATTTATTATTATTGATTAATCTATTTTGTACATGAGTATAAATATATGTATATATATATATATATATATATATATATATATATATATATATATATAAAATAAATAAAGGTTCATGATTTGTATCTATACAGATATAAGTATAGTTTTAGTTATATATTATTATTAATAAATTGATTTTTAACTCAGATTGTTTCTTATAAATATAGTTTAAAGTTATTATCAATTTTTATTTAATATTTATAATTTATAATTCTTATTGTTAATACCTATTTATTTGTATTAGGATATTTAAAATCTTTTTCCATATAAGCTATTACTATGAATTGTTAGTAATATTTATTAATTATTCGTTTGAAATTGATATTAATGTTTAATTATTTTTGCGGTTATTATTTCATTTAATTTTTCTTGTTTTCTTTTCCCCAAGCCCACGATTCCATTCACATTATTTTTCCTTTCTCCCTTTCATACAAGCCCACATCATTTTTATTCAACCCGTTAGCCCAAACCCACAACCCAAAATCTTATCTATTAAATCTAAATCCTAAACTAACCAAATCCTTATCCTAATAATCAAATCCAAATCTTGACTATCTAATCTCTATCAAAATATAATCCTAAACCCGAAACCCTTCAAACCCTATAATCATTTTAACTCATACCCATTAATCAAAACCGAAACCCAGTTACAACCTATATCATTTTCTATATAATCCCTAACTAATATTAAACACCAACCCTCATCCTTTACTTCATCCCCACCTCTGCACTGCCTCCTCCATACCAGGCAGCCATGTGAACGCCGAAGCACCATCACAGCAACCCATCCTCTTCCCTTGTCGTGACTTCCAAGAGCAGCAGCCCGAGTTTTCCTCCACTGTGCCCCCTTCTCCTCTTCACAGCTCGAACCCCCTCTCCATCACGCATTCCTTACTGAGCCACCCCTAGCAACAACCAATGCACATCCTCCTCTCATTCTTCCTTTGCTGCCATACCATGGGACCTTGTGTTGCCACCCGACCACCCATGGCAGCACCACACAACCACCCCTCCAACTTATGGCAGCATCTCCACCCCCAAGCCTGGATCCTTGGGCCCTTGCCGTGCAAACCCCCGCTGGCGAGATCCGTCGATGTGCAAGCAATACCTGCACACCCCCTCCTTGCCAGAGCCGTGGAGGCCCTCTTTGTTGGCCCAAAAGGTTACACTCTCCATTTATATACGTTTTGATGATAACAAACCATATAAAAGCTATTTGGTACTAATAAAGATTCTAGAATGAATTTCAGGTTTGTACAAGCATTTTGCAAGGTTGATGGCGCTTAAAGCATGTTGTAAGGTTGATGGCGCAAGAGGACTCTTTCATAAGAGAGGAGGTTCTAGCTCGGCAACGCGGTTCAGAGATACCTTCCTATATAGTTTTACTTTTGTTAGTTTGTTAAAGGATAGTATATAGTGTTGAAGCTTAATTTTCCCACACACACAGAATTGCACGTGTTTTCAAAAGATTATTTTTGTCTCTTGTGTAAAATACTTTAATAGACCTATTTCATTATTTGCAAACTCAGTTTATTATATTTTACAAAGTCTTGACAAAAATCATTTTTGAAAATAAACATATCTTCAAAACATTTCTATTCAAAAATTTCTGTTTTGACCTGTTGCGGTCGACCGGACGGTCGACAGGCTCTATTACAGGTCAGAACGGTCGACCGCGCGGTCCACCGCAGTTCTGACCCATGGGTGCGTGAATGTGAGCACGTCATCCGGTCAACCGGGCGGTTGACCGGACCCCATGTCGGGCGACCGGGCAGTCGACCGACTAAGTGTACCCAACTCTCTGTTTGGGACGGTCGACCGGGCGGTCGACCGAAGCCTGCCAACGGTCAAAATTTTTTGAAAACCGATCAACCGACCGGTCGACCGTAAGTGCTCTATCTGCCAAACGACTAGTTTTCTAAACATGTTTTAAAATGTGATTTTAATCTTAAAACGTGATTTTAGGCTGGTTTTGGGTCTTATCCTTCTTGATTAGTCAAAATAAATATTTACCCTTTAATCCCTACCTATATCCTATAAATAGGGGTGGATGGGCTTGAGGAGAATTACAACAACATTTGCAAAGAAATCAAAGTTTGAGTATTCTTGAAAGAAGTTTTCATTCTCAGTTTTTGTGCTCTAATTTCTGATTTTTCTCTGAAGTTTTTAAATCAATCTCTCTTCTGCTTTGTTTTATTTTATACTTACAAACCTTGAGCTTCAATCCTATATATTATTCTCTAGGGTTTTGTAAAGAAAAGTTTTTCAAAAGAAAGTTTGTGGTCTTTTGATCACTAAGTGATTATTGTATCTGTGGCTCCACTACCTCTGGACTAGAGGAGTGTGATTGAGGAGTTAGGTACTCCCTAGTGGTTGTAATCCTTTGTGGAAATTCTAGTGAATCGAAATCCTTCTGGATGAAGGCGGGGACGTAGAGCTGGGTGCTCGAACCTCGAAACAAATCTCTGTTTTTGCGATTGGTTTAATTGTGTTATTTATTTTCTATTCATTCATTCTTATATTGTCGATCTATACTCTCACAACAAGATTGCATTGTGCACCTCAAACTCTTATTTAGAGGAATCACGAGGAAGGAGTTCAGAGCCCTTCACGGGGTATTCGGCTTCTAATCTTGCTTTGAGTGATCGTTGCATCATCTCATTTTTAAATTAGTGCATTGATTAGCATAATCACCTATTCACCCCCCTCTAGGTGATTTCACTCTTGACCAAGCCCCGGCCATGTGTGGCAACCCCGTGGAAGCTCGGAGCCCACTTAGTCTCCTCCTTGCCATCGAGATCCGCCGGACCATCGTCATCCCTCGGCCGGCATTGTCTGCGACCTCCAACATCCTCTGTGAGCTCCGCCATTGCCGTGAGCACCCCTCCCATGGTCGAGCTCTCTCTTTTCACCCTATGGGCAGTGGTGAGTTCTTCTTCTTCTCTTTCTCCCTCTCTCTCTCTCTCTTTCATATCGTATGAAATATGTGTTGAGATGTTTTTATGTTTATAATTAGGTGTATTTATATGTGAGTGAGTGTTTCATTTAAATGTCCATGTGTTTGAGTTCAAGGGTGAATTGACATCCTTTCTCACTCTCTTTGTTATGTGCGTGTATTAGTTTGTGTGTGGTGTTATGATTAGGTAGTGTATATACATAAGTATATATATAAATGGGTATGCATGTGTTAATTGAGTAGATGTGTGTACTTGTATATGTATATGGGTGGACACGTGTGCGTATGCATATGTGTACGTGTATATATGTGGTGTGTGTATGTATACGAGTGTATGTTCGTGTGAGTTCATGGGTTGGATTGCGTGTTGCAGCATTACGGACCCGTTCGTGAGACCTGGACTTGTTACGGGAGATTTTAGATTTGTGCCACTGTGGACCTGATACACAGGCGATTCAAAGACTGATCCATTAAATGATCCGTAGATCAGTACTAGTTCGCGCACTGAAGACCAGGCGGCGATTCGGATCCAAATCACGTCATTTCATGTGAGTGTTTATTTTTGTGTTATTTCCTTATTTATCATTGTCGTTGGTATATATAGGTGACCTGTCTCATTTCATATGACTATCTAAGATATTTTATCAGTATTATCATTTGTATCACTTCATGAGACATCCGATTGTTCACCTTATTTATTTAGTTGATTTGAGCGATTATTAGCGTCATTTCATGTGTTGCTAGTTTGACGTTGTGGGCTTAGGCCTAGTATTGGATATCTTGGACTGTGACTTGACTCGATCTATTGATTGGTTGGATTAGTTCATATTTGAGCATCAGATGTATATGGACCTTGTATTGTGATATTGAGACCTTGTATTTTGAATTGAGACATTAGACTTATACCACATCATGTGTAGATAATTACCATTTTTGGATTCGTATCTAATTATGATAGCCTGTTTATGGGATTAATCTTGAGGTTGCTTGGTTGTGATTGAGGTTAGTGACTCTTATTTATGTGAAGTATTTATCGGATAAATTGTTTGGTGATTATTTCGAATAGAACTCTTGTGAATATTGAGGAAGTATCAAATATAACATTACTTTATCGATAGATTGATCTACTGATACTTGGATTGTATTGAGTTGGTTAGATATAGATGATGATGTACTCATATATGTTTGAACTTGAATTTCAGTGACTTGGAGGATGGATATACTGATCATGTAGTGGAGGGATATACTGCTAAGTTGATTGACATTTGCTTAGTGTTCGTTTCAGAGGATTTTGATAGTGTTCTAATGATTGATGTAGTTGGATTGATAATTGTGAGTATTCCCCATTTTACCTTTAATTATACTGTTTGAGTATTGATGATCTTTTGTTATTGATTATCAGATATAGACCATTTTGAGTTTCATGTCGCTTGAGGACGTTTCATTATTTGGTTATGATTTCGGTATCTGTTGATTTAGTTGACTTTGAGGATATATAGTAGACCTCTCTTCATGATTGGTTCTTGACTACTTCAGCTTTTTTGTATAGAGATAGAGTTATTGTGTGAGTAATCTCATAGATATCGGTGATAACATATATTTAGAGTTTGACATTAGTTAGCGTTTGATCTCAGTTATTGGTGACCTAGAGGATTAAAGTGGATTGGTAGCCATGAAAGAGCTGATTAACTATTTAATGGACTCAAGGTTTACAATATCAGGTATCCTGACACAGATCTGGTATTTGATGTTCATGATGATTTTTGAGATTATATGTACCATGGATTAATATGTGATGTTCACGAGGATTGCTTTTGAGATTATGAGTTGATGGATCGGTTACAGATATAATATCAGTCGATGAGATCTTGATCAGTTTAATATGAGATAACATATTGACTAGAGGTGCATGACTGTTACTGTATTAATTCATGTTACTGAAAGTTACTGGGAAAGGATAATTTGACTATAACACCCTGTACAATCTTATTGTTCATCGTATACATGGTTATTGATACTGTTTACTGTCTTGATTACTGTTCACCGTGTATGCGATTACTGTTGACTGTTATACTGTACTATTACTGTCACCGTATTGTCCTAGTATTCTAAGTAACATGATCCTGATTGTTTTGACTGAATTAAATAATAATGTAAATAGATAACTTACATTGTGATTGAAAAAATTGATGGAGGAGACAGCGTCAGTATTTTGGGTGGACCTAGGATACAGATTGCGCAACCGACTTACGGCTCCACTGCATGATTCTGGGGGATGACTGACATCCAATCTGTTTATTGTTCCATAGTGTTACTTTGAGTATTGTTCCACTGTTACTGACTACCTGGCGGTAGGGCCTAGTTCAGCGTCAAGCATCTAGGCCGTGGTCCCGGGTATGTACGGGACATACCTAAAGCATGAACAATGTCTCAACCGATTAGTTTTAATAACTTAGGGCCCTGATTGATACGAGTGATAGGCGTAGTATGAGATGCGTCTAGTGCATGTGGCAATTGGTGTTCGCTGACATAATAAATAATAATGAATTGTTCATAATGTATTGCGACTGACTGTAATCACTGGACTGTACATGTATATAAACCATGATAGATACCTGACTGTCCACATGACCTGATTTGGACATCTGATTTTGTACTGACTGACTTTATTGTTTTCTGTTCAAGATATTCAGTATTCAGTTATCTTTTATTTTCAGTTTATCTTGTTGTTATTGTACACACCGTTTATATGCACGAGCACTTTCTTTTTCTTATACACTCATTAGGTCACTTCTGACGACCCTGGATTTGCACGTCCAGATATTGGACGCTTTATTTCAGTAATTATGTGTTCGATGAGCCCGTACATGTTGCGAGGAGTTTGGAGTTTCTCCCTATTTGACTCTGGTATTCTTGCCTCTTTTTATTCATATTTTTACATTTTTCTTGATTCTTGTATATCAAGATTCAATTTTTATACCAGTTCTTTATTTATATGATATCATGTATGAATGCTTATATGTGATATTGCAGTGATCGTTGATTCATTATAGTTTAGATATATAGTTTGTTCTGAGTTACTTAAGACTTTGCGCGTATACGTGAGGTATTTTTCTTACGAATATGCGTCGCCAACTTTTGTCGCGTCTGCGCTCCAGCCTATTTAGGATGCGGGTTGTGATATAAGAATTTAGGTAACTCCATCTAAAAGGCTAGTCTTTTGGAAAGATGGTGCCCAACTCCTTACACAATAATCGCTGACTCACTAGTGAAAAATTGGGAGTGGATTCAAGATCTGCATGTTGGTTGTAAATTTTTTAAAAGACACGTAAGAGAGAAAAGAATTAATCTTTGGTGCCGCGGACATCGAGTCGGAGCGGGTTCGGCTAGCGGGCCGGGTCGCAAAAGTTTTCGAAGCTTGCGTCCGTGGCGGAGGAAGAGGCCGAAAAAGCTGATAACACTGAAGACGCGTACACGCGCAAAGTGAAGTCCTTTTGACGCGGGGTTAAGCTTTTGGCGTCCAGAGCAGATCCAGCTAGCTATCATTGATCAGTTTGCTGGGTCCCACTCCCGAATCCAGATCCAGAGGGGTGCGTTTCGGTGGGTCACACCGGAAGCTGCCATGAAAAAGCCCAGAGCATCCTAAGGTGATGTGAGATGTGATGTGACTCTCTCCCTCTCTCTCTCTCTCTCTCTCTCTCTCTCTCTCTCTCTCTTCCCCCACTCTTTTAATGTGAGGGTAATTTATGATCGCGAGTCAAGTCAACATGAAACGCGTGAGGCCCACCTTGTACTAAAACTGTGAGCGGCACCCGAAAGCGAAAGGTTACTTGTTGCCGTTGATTGCTTTCACCTGGGTTAATGTGAGGGTGAGAAAAACGAATTGAAATGTTCATGATTGCTTAATTAATTAAAGCACCATTTGTAACATGATATCTTGACCTAGCTCATTAAATCTCAGTATTTGATCAACAGAATCAACAGTGAGGGGGTCATTGGCTTGCCACACAACTTGATCCAGCAATCCATTATATCAACATATCTGATGAAGAATTTTGATAGACCCAGTCCTACTTATTCCCAAATATTACATTACAGCGATGTCTTGATGAACAAAACACACACGCAGCTTGCCCACGCGCACGTGTGTATATATAAGAATCTGTACCTCAGCCGTCAGCTGAGGCGTAACGTGGCTGAATTTTAACCACAATTTTGGGTGCTGATATCATGACCGCAGTTTTATATGAGGTCTGTGATTAAGTCGTAGTGTTTTTATTAGAACTGCTATCATGGTCGCAGTCTTTGTCTGAAGACTGAACACTGCGGCCAAGATCGCAGTCTTTTCTCAGGACTGCTACCATGGTCGCAGTATTAATTACACTGAAAATATATGATTTTTAGGACTGTGATCATGTTACAGTGGACTGCGACCATATTGCAGTAAGTTTACGATCATTTTGAAGTGACAGCTGAGAGAGTCTCTCTCAGCTGTCGGCTGAGATACATTTTTCTCATATATATATATGTGTGTGTGTGTGTGTGTATATGTATGTATGTATGTATGTGTGTATATATATATATATATTTGAGCTTTTTCAGATCTTTACAGTTTTCTTTGCTTTCTATGGATTGTCGAAGGCATTAACTCTCATTAGAAAGAGCAATGTTGAGCTCAAAATAAGGTCGTTCAGACAATATTATTTTGATCATGCATTTACACTGACTTATCGCAAAGAGCTGTGGACTCAAGTAATGCATAAGTTCCACACAAAACTGATTTTTTCTCTTTAATGAGATCAAACAACTAAAAGTGACTATTGTATATAAATAATAGTCTTGTTTTTTTAAATTCTTGTGGAGACAAGGACACATCTACTCTTAATTAAACCATTTATTTAGAATAATAGTTTCATGTTTGGTAACTTTTCCATGTCACATGATCTATCATTGACCATCCTTTTACCTGCCCTTTTTCTACCTAAAAATCTCTCTCGAAGTGGGCAAGGCATCTTATTCTTACTCTCCCCTCCATCTTCTTCCTCTATAAGTATCACCTCATGTTAAGGATACATTGAAGCCAGGTACAGATCAGAGTCAAAAGAGTACAAATTATCAGCACCAGAATGGTAAAGGCCAGCAGCACAAGAAGCAGCAGCAGCAAGTCCTCCAATAACAACAACATGAAGAAGCAATACAAGGGAGTGAGGATGAGGAGCTGGGCTCATGGGTCTCTGAGATCAGAGCACCAAATCAAAAGACCAGGATCTGGTTGGGCTCCTACTCAACACCGGAGGCCGCGGCCCGCGCCTACGACGCCGCCCTCCTCTGCCTCAAGGGCTCCTCTGCTGCCCTCAACTTCCCTCATAGTGGCACTGCTAATAACATCCCGTCCACCGCCACTCTCTTGTCTGCTAAATCCATCCAAAGACTTGCGGCGGCGGCCGCAGCTGCTGCCGCTGCAAATGCTGCAGATGGTCCCCCTCCGCTGTCGCCGCAGACATCATCGTCGGCGACTTCTGACACTGGATGCAGCACTGCGCTGGCTACGCCACCACCGGAGGAAGAGTCGTCGTCGTCGACGATGGAGGAGTCGTGGTTTGAAGATCTTGGAGCGTTCCAGTCACCCACGTGCATGGACCTCATGCTCAATAACTGCACCTTCTTTGTGCCGCAGCAGCAGCAGGAGCAGGTTGAGGATCTATTTGATGAGGTTGGTGATATCAACCTCTGGAGTTTTTTCTGAGAGAGAGAGTGAGGTTTTCCTTAGTGATTAGCTAGTAATCAATCAGATCTTGTGAAATGGGATCATGACGATGATGATGATGATGATTCTGACAGAGAGTTTTATACATAGCAAGATAGACCGCATTGGTCTCCAACAAATTTTACTATTGAATAACGTTGCCACAAAGACAAGTTTAGGGAAAAGTGAATGCCACAGCGCTACATGTGTTAGAATTGCAATTTCTTGAAGTTTGTAAACATGGTTTCCATATTAATTCTTTGTACAACTTTTGTTCGAGGGGATAAATTTATTAATTAACAAAGAAAACTCACTAGGGTCTGTTTGGATTTAAGGAATTGGTGTGAAGTGAGGAAGTAGGAAGTAAGATTTATTTCCTTTAGGAAAAAGGGAAATGAGTAGTAAGTTTTCTGGTGTTTGGATGGTTGTTGGGAAGTGTGGTTTGGAAAATGTTTTGTCGTTTCCGGTGTTTGGATAGTAATGAAAAGTGGAAATGGAAAAGTTGACCACAAAGTTGACCGCAAAATAATATTAAAATAAAAATTAATTAAGAAAAATAAAAAATAGATTGTAATTAGAATGCAAGTGAGATTTACATGACCAAAAAATTAACTGTTTTATGCTATAACTTATTATAAATGAGATTTACATGACCACAAAATTAACTGTAGCACTCTGGAAGTGAGAAAATGGTTGTGTAAAAGAGAGATGAAAAAGAGAAAAAGGGGTTTTCTTATTTTCCTTTTCCGGTGTTTGGATAGATAGGGAAATGAGCAATTATACTTCCCCACTTCCTCACTTCACTCGGATTCCTTGAATCCAAACAGGGTACAAGAAAATTAGAGCATTATTGACAATATTCATTGAGATTGCACCAAAATCCATCAATTTTATCTATCCCCAACACATTGGTATTTGCAGTTGTTGTCAATGCTCACTGTCTTAAAATGAATTTCTATTATTTAATATTCCTTACAGAATTATCTGTGTACAATCATTATTCTTGACATAATATAAATGAGGGATATCCAATTGTTGGGCATGATACAATACCATTTCCCACAAACTAGTCCTAGTTCTGTGTAGAGATCCCAACAAAATTACGAGGCAAAATGCTATTTGTACTACTCATTTATAATACATTGTACTACTATATATAGTGACATGTGGGGTCATGTGGGTCACAATTGCTAGTGTGGCCCACATGACCTCACATGTCACTCTATAAAGTAGTACTATAGAGCAGTAGTCCAAATAA
Organism: Agave tequilana; assembly: GCA_038442645.1. Lineage (NCBI taxonomy): Eukaryota > Viridiplantae > Streptophyta > Magnoliopsida > Asparagales > Asparagaceae > Agave > Agave tequilana. The sequence continues at coordinate 70,467 of JAVJIF010017842.1, forward strand.
CACTACTCAATTACAAGATACTTTTAATTCGAAAATAAATACCTTTAGATAAATGGAGGAATGGGCTCCACTGGGTTAGGGCCTGGCCCAGTAGATCGATTATTGTGATACTTCGGCTCAAAGCCCACTTAAAGTCCTTGGGCCTAAGCGTATATGCCAAATAATCATATCTTAATAGTTCTACTAATTAGGATACAAGCCAGAAGGTTCAGTTATCCTAGACTTCTTTCTAAGAGACCACCAGTTGTTTAAACTTGATCAAGATTAAACACTCCCTAAACCCCCTATAAATAGCTGACAGACCTTATAAACTTGATGAGAAGGAGTGAGTATGACGGAGTGAGTGCGCGAGGAGTACGACGGATTGGGTTATACTGGGCTTAGTAGCTTCTGAAAGCTGCAATAAGCATGGACATGGCGTTGGAGGCCTCAACATACCTCTGTTGTGTTATTTTTTTCCCCTGAAGGCTCAAATTTGTTTATTGTACATCTTTGTACCCTCGTTCTTTCATTAAGTACTTATTAATGGAACGTCGAGAGTCTTTTTGACCTCACGATTGTTTTCACTGAAAAAGAAAAAAACTCTTAGAGAAATGTACGTTCTAAAAAGCCAAACACCCCACCAAAATTATACCTATTGTTATGAGAGATTGACTTAGGAATAGGAGGGGATTTCGTCGGGCCCAAGCCAAACCTCCCTAACGAGTTTCTGTGCCTGCAGATCTTATCAAACAAGGTCACCGATTCCCCACTCGTCACCCAATTCATGTAAACAAGTTTCTTTCGTAGAAACGTACTCGAGTACAATTTAAATTATAAGTAGCTTGTAGCAACAGCTAAAAACTGGCTTAGGGGCTGTTTGTTTCACTGTAAAAGGGGTAAAAGTTCGTAATTCGTAATGACTTACAATCTAATTATAAGTACGGCGTTTGTTTGGACCGTAATTCGTAAAAGACTTACGCAACTTAACTACCACTCACTTGCAACCCAGTTACCATTCACTTACAGCCCAATTACAGTTAATTTTGTGGTCATGCAAATTTGTATTATTTTTTATGTTAATATTAATTTTTTTAATATTTAGCATTTTTAATATTTATTTGCAATATTAAAACTTTTTAAATCATCAAATAGTTAATTTTGTGGTCAACTTTTTCACTTAAGACTTACACATTAGGACAACCAAACGCCATAAAATATAATACACTTTCTCATTTACAACTTTATATTACCAACCAAATACCGTAAAACTTACATGCATGTAACTCATTTACTACTGTAAAAGATTTTATCAATTACGACTTACGAATTACAGCCAATTAACATACTTGTCTGGTAATTAATAGTGGATTGTTAATAAGATTTTAGCAAACGGACTGTTGGAACCTCTTTTTCGGAGATGGCGTCTTCCAACTTCTCAGAAATCTCGAGTTGAGCGTGTTGGTTATAATAATGAATTGAAGAGCTGATTGCAATTACCAGCCTCACAAGCATCCTCCCAGTAGGGATGAGAATTGGGCGGGCCGGCCCGGCCGAAGCAGACTCAAACTAAAATGAGCATGCCCAATTGGTCATACCAATCACTTGGGCGGGGCCTCAGCCGATTGTCAGTGTAGTAAACTAATCTTTGTAATTAAAATAAACATGAAAAAGTAAAGATATAAAGAACTTGCTAGTGGGATTTGTTACGCAGGCGGGAGCAACAACCAATGAGAAACCCCAACCAATAGAGAGAGATGCACCAGAGAAGTACCAAAAAAATAAGAATAAAAATACAAGAGAGAAAGCCAAACACAATATTTAACGAGGTTGGACAATTTGCCTATGTCCTCGGGGCAAGAAAGATATTATTGATTCAACAATCAAAGGTTAAATTCATGGGGGGCTACACCCCTTTATTTATAACCAGAGAGTCCCAGAGTTTTAGGAAACCTCAATTGGATTCGACTCCAGATCAGAAACAGAGTTCGAATCCTGATTGGACAAGCATATCCGACCGTCGGTCGACCGCTCCGGTCAATCGATCTTTCCTTCGGTCGATCGGTCAGTCGATCGCACCCAACGGAAACCTGGACTGTGCCAGTCGGTCGACCGAACGTCAACTCATAACAGAAATTTGGCTCCTTCAGTAGGTCAACTGCTCGGTCGACTGTATTACTGTTGTACACCATGCTGTGCATGTCGGTCGACCGAGCGGTCGACCGGCCTTCTTTCTGGCTGCATATGCACTGCATTCTCGCTCTTTTTGGACTTCGATCTATACACTATCTATTCCGATGAGTTAAAAAACTCTTCTATCAATCTTCCTCTTTCCGTATAATTCTCCACCTTAGTGAATATTTCTCAAATCTGAGCTGAACTCAACGCAGTACATGTCGATTCGAAAAGGGGCTGCACCTATGTGGATGCCTACGTACCTTACCCAAGGGATCAAGCCATCCGTCGTTCATTCAAAAGAGCTCCACCGAGCTCAAGCAACTGAAAGAATATAGAGCATCTCTTTACAATGTGTAAATTTCACTCCCGAAACCATCTTGGTAAGCATATCAGTAGGATTCTCCTTTGTGTGAATCTATAGTAACTCAATATCACCTTCATTAAGAATCTCCCCAAAAAAGTGAAACATGATGTCAATATGCTTCGTCCTTGCATGATGCACCTAGTTCTTTGTCAAATATATAGCACTCATGCTATCACAGTTGATCTTCAACAGATCCCGATCAATCCCCAAGTCATCGAGCAACCCCTGAAGTCATATTGGCTCTTTCATAGCTTCCATCATGGCAATGTACTCGACCGTTGTAGTAGACAATGCAACGGTAGATTGTAGAATAGAGCGCCAACTCACCGGTGCTTGGGACAATGTAAACACATATCCCGTTATAGACCGGCATTTATCGAGATCTCCTGCATAGTCGAATCAACATATCCGACACACTCCTGCTTACCTATAGAATCCTTCTCGAATACTAAACCAACGTCTATGGTACCCTTGATGTATCATAGAACTCACTTTACTGCCTCCTAATGACCCCTACCAGGATCATGCATGTATCTGCTAATCACCGAGACAGCTTGTGAAAAATCAGACCTTGTACACACCACTGCATATATCAAACCACCAATTGCGCTAGCATACGGCACGCGAGTCATGTTCTCACGTTCTCTAATAGTAGTAGGAGACAGTGGTTTTTAACTTGAAATGCGAAGCCAAGGAATACTTACAAATTTCGTGTCGCCGTTGATGTTGAACCTCTGAAGTACCTTCTGTAAATACCCTTTTGTGTCAAGCTAACTTTGCCACTCCTTCTATCTCGCTCAATCTCCATACTTAGCACCTTCTTCGCTTCACCAAGATCCTTCATATCGAACTCAGAAGATAAGTCTTTCTTCAATTTATCTATTACGGATCTGTTCTTAGAAGCGACAAGCATACTGTCTACATACAACAGTAGATAGATGTACTCTCCACCAGGTATCTTATTGTAATACACACATGGGTCATAATGCTACTTGTGTACCTTTTTCCTCTTATGAAGCTGTCGAAACACTTGTACCACTGCCTAGAAGACTGCTTTAATTCATACAGCGATTTCTTCAGCTTGTATACCATATTCTCTTTTTCTGCAGTTTTGAACCCCATCGGCTGAGATATATAGATCTCCTCTTCAAGATCACCATGGAGAAAGGCAGTCTTCACATCGAGCAGATCAAGATCCAACTCATATTGTGCTACTAGCGTCAACAAAATCCAAATCGAAGAGTACTTTACAACAGGTGAATACCTCGCTATGGTCAATGCCTTCTCACTGTGCGTAGCCTTTAGCTACCAATTTGGTTTTATAGTGTACAACATCATCTTTAGTAATCCATGTTCCTTTGCATATACCCACTAACATCCAATTGTGTTCTTTCCCTTGGACAACTTTGTCAGTTCCCAAGTGTCATTCTTGTAAAGAGAATTCATCTCTTCTATCATAGCATCCGTCGACATCTTGAACTCTGAACTGATTTCAGCTTCCCTATATATAGACGGGATTACCTCTTCAACGACTAGAAGAGCATAGGCCACAATCAAATCTGTAGTGAGCTAACTAGGTTTACGTGAATTTTTACAGGTTCTTCCGACTGCAATGGATTCATGGTCATCACCCATAGCCTGTCCTTTATTCTCATCATTATCAGTATCCTAATCAACTACATGATCACTGCCCTGTGTCACCGTGGGTATGATCTGTACTAATACTGATCTTTCTAGAGACGGTGAAGTAGCATCACTCTCCACCTACTGCGATATCCCTTTGGTCTTTTCAATCTCCACCCGCTGAGAGATTGTAGGCTTCAATATTGAAGCCTCATCAAATGTGTCATCTCTGCTGAGGACAAACTTCTTATCCTTAGGATCCCAAATCTTGTAGCCTTTTACTCCTTTCTTGAATCTTACAAACACATCTTTCTTCACTCTTGGGTCAACTTGTCTTCCTTAACATGGTAGTAGGCCGGATACCCAAATACCCTCAGTGAATCATAATCCTGAGCAACTTTCCTAGACCAAACTTCTAGAGGAGTTTTACTTCCTATCACAGATGAAGGCAACCTATTAACGAGATAGCAAGCATATGCGATTGGAGTTCATTATTGTATTATTTTCTACTACCATATCATGCTTTATATAGAGAAAAATGAGATTTTTATTACTTTTTTCTCTCTTTTTTCAGGTCCAACTTTAATAGAGATGAAGGCCCATCAATAATCAATTTTTAAGGAATTAAGGGATTAATTAAAGAGCCCAAAAGAAGAAGCCCAAAGAAGAAGCCTAGGTCTGGATTCATCCACGGATATTCCCTACTTTCTAGAAGGTCCAGCAAGGCATACGGAGGATAACAGAATGTTAGAAGAAATCGTTTGGCGCAACGGCCAAGATTCTACCGCGGAAACGCGGCTCTGGCCGCGGATCTCAGAGCCGCGGATCCGCGGCAATCATCTGGCCGTTGAGCAAGCGTTTAATCCCACGGCTGTGATTTGAGGGCCTCACCCCCTGGAGCCTATAAATAGACCCCTAGGGCCTCTGTAATTGAGGAGGAGAGAAGAGCTTTGTATTTTTGAGAGAATTGTTGGGATTTTCTCTAGTTTTCTTTAGTTGCTCTTGTAATTTTCTTTCTCCTTCTTGTATTCAGCAAAGAGAGAGAGTGAGAGTGAGAGATCTTGTAATTAGAGAGGTGACAACTCAATAAAAGAATTGATCCTTCTTTCTTCTCATCTTTTTTCATTCTAGTGCTTTATTTTCTTCAAGCTTTTACTACTATTGCATCTTCTTCTACAATGAATTGTTGTTTGCTTTTTACTTCAATGTCTAGCTAACTTTCTAACATGACTAGCTAACCACTAACTTTACAAACTACTAACTCTTGGGTGATTGCTAATTCATGTGATTCATTGGATGCTTTATTGTAGTCTTGCAAATTTCAAGTCTCTATTATCCCCAATGAAGATGAGTTACTTTGATTCTTAGCAAATGCTTGTTCCCATTCCATATGATTCATGTGAGCCTCATTTAGAGCCTTGTCTTTAGAACAAGTGTCTTGATGGAACATGAAGATGGAGCATTTAACTATGCTATTGATTAGTAGTACAACTTTCTTACTTCAATGCTAGCTCGAGTATAGCTTTGATGGACTAATGAATCTTGTATTTTCTTTCTTAGCATATCCTTGAGTGACTATCCTTGATTCCATCACTGAAAATCTATCTCGGGAGCCAATGAATCAATGAGGCTACAAGTCAAGTCGAGAAGATAACTCATCTTCTACATGGGACAATACTTTGACCAAACAAGCAAGACAAATCTTTGCCGATGAATCAACATGAGGCATGCACCACCCTATGAGATTAGTAAGTTAGTAAATTAGAGAGTTAGCTAGTCATGGTTTCTCTCCCTATAGTCTTTCAAAGTTTCCTTTCTTAAAAGTTCTCTTTTCAAGCTACATCCAAGATCATTTCACTTTCCTTTCCATCTTTTTCCTTTTTCTTCAACAAAACCAGCAAAGAATTTTTCATCTACTTTCTATGTCATTTTGTTTTTCTTAAAAACATAGAAGAACTTTCGTTTTCTTTCTTAAAACAAACTCAATTTCAAAACCGTGAATGCTTCTATCGTAAACTCTCCCTGTGGAATCGACCCGTAATAGCTTATGCTACGACGGTGATTCGGAAGGAGTAAAGTAAATCCGTGAATACATTTGGAGTTTTTGAACATCAACATACGAGCATCGAAGGTTTACTCTAAACCCTCTCTCTCTGAATACTAGTAAACTCTTAATTCCGAACAAAATTTTGGCGCCGTTGCCGGGGTGAGTAACAGTTTTTATTTGAGTTTTTAGAACTAAACGAATTTTTCTTCTCTGTTGTAGGTTATAGGTTAGGGAAACAGGAAACAAAGCACTGCAGTAATATATAAGTGGTCATGGGCCTCTGCTCAAGAAAGCAGAGACCAAGTGCCCTCTGATTTGCCGCGTTTTCTCGGCCAAAGCTGCGGATCCGCGGCAAAGAGGAGTTGACTACTGATAGGTTTTATGCAGGGTTGCTTGCTCTGCAAAAACATAGCTTGCTGCAAATTTTATTTCTTGTATGCTCTCACCAGGATCTTGCTAATAACTCAACAGTAAAACATTCGTTGAAAATCTTAAAAATTGATTAGACGTTTGCATTTTAGGCACGTGTCTTTTCAATTCATTTACTTTACTGTTGAAGAGTGCTGGAGTAAGGTACGTTCGCATTGCATTTAGAATAAGACTCACCTCTTGGTTGATTTACATCGCTTTGAGTGAATCTTGTTTGCATATATTGTACACTTGCACAAAATTGATCTTAAGGGCACCACCCAATAAACAAGATAAGGTAGGGATTTCATCACCTTTTCCTTGGCCCAAAAATCATCATCTAAGCACTCACAATCCCAAGCTCTTTAATAAAATTTGATAGACGTTGGCCCTAGGGACATCCAGACTCAGTAGGAGATCAGCTGAAGTTGGAAATTATTTTTGATTCATACTCCAGTCAAATCAGTGTATAAGGTTGGGGATTAAGAGGTTACGCCTCGAAGATACCGTGGTTTGGCGTACCCGTTGCTTACGCACGGATACCTCCCACCGTATTTTGCCCCTACCTGGCTGATTAACTGTGGTCTGACTCGAGCAATAACCTTCTATTGGCCCAAAGGCCATTATCCCAGTTATTTTGATGATAACAAAACATATTTAGTTATGTATTTAATAATTTTGTTTAAAAGGATTTCAGGTTCAAGAACAGGTTTTGACGACTCCACTTGAAGACTCACACGTTTGGAGTTCGCCCAAGATTTGCATTCCCAAGCTAAAGCACAATAGGAAGTTTCGGGAATAAGATATTGAAGAAAAGAACGAGTCAAGACTACGAAGAAAAAGAACTAGCATAGACTATGAAGAAAACAAGATTTGTATTTTTATTTTTTATTTTAGATATTTTGTCAAAACTAGATAGTAGAAGTAGAGCTATGGGATTATCACACACACACACACCTTTTAGTTAGGTTCATGGCTTCAAAAAGATTTTCAATCTCCATTTCTAACTTAGATTTAAAGTGAACAGGTTTGGAAATAAGCTTTTTAGAAAGTCAATAGTTTTGGAAAAACATTTTTATGGAAAAACAAGTTTTTATTAAAAGGATTTTTATCAAACTATTTTAACATGATAGAAGTATGACATATGCTCATACTCTATGTTTTTACAAGTTCCAAAAATTTAACCCAAGACCTAAAACCAAAAACCCCAATTTCTGGTTCTGGAAGTTCTGATTTTTCAGAACTTACAGTAACCGGTCGACCGGCCCGGTCGACCGATGTGCACAAACTGTGCATGTGTATATCAGTCGACCGACCCAGTCGACCGAGGCACATTTGCATTCACAGGATTTTTCGGTCGACCGACCCGGTCGACCGCAGAGCCCCAACGGTCAGATTTTTGACCATTGGCGGTCGACTGACCCGGTCGACCGACTACTGTCAGTTTTTCTGACAGTTCCAACAGCTATTTTTTCTGGCTGATTCTCTTTTGGGTTTTGATACCAACGATTTTGTGAGGCTGTTTTTGACCCCTATAAATAGAGGGTCACCTCATGTTGATAAGACAACTATTGAAAAATAATTACAAAAGATTTCACAAGAGCTTTACAAAGAATTCCAATTCCTTTCTTTTACAAAAGATTTCTCAAAGCCTAAATTTCCAACACCCAACTTGTAGCCTATTCCTCTACCTTCTGTCTAGTTTTTGCACACCACAATCCCAAGCTCTACATCTATATCATTGGTTCTAGGATTGTGCAAGTGAGCTATTTTGATCAAGTGTGATCACCTTTCTTATTGAGTGAAGTTGTAGAGGCATCGGCCTCAAGGGAGCTAGTGAGCTTCGGGTGGTGTTGCGGCATCACAAGTGTAGGGACAAGTGTGTCCTTGTATTGGCAATCCGGTGGGATCAACGATAGTAGTGCAAATCCTTCAAGTGTGAAGGCGGGGACGTAGAGCGTGGCTCGAACCTCGGAAACACATCCTTGCGTTTGCGTTTGCTCGAATTTTCTCTCAACTCTACTCCCTTTAATTCTTGCACCTTTATTGTTCTATTTATTGCAAGTCTATATTTGTGCTATTTGTGTGTTAAATTTTAAATTCCGCATTATTGCCATAATTCATATAGCCATCACCTATTCACCCCCCCTCTAGGTGATTTCAATTGGTATCAGAGCCTAACCCTACAACTTAGGTCTAACCACCTTAGGGAGATCCATATTTGGCTATAGACATTTTTGTTGCATTTATATTTGCTTGTGCATTCATGGCATCCATGGACTTCTCTAGCATTAAATCCCCACCCAAATTTGATGGCTTGAACTTTCCCATTTGGAAAGTCAAGATGAACTTATTTTTGAAATCCTTAGGTGTTAGGGTAGCTAGGGCCATAACCAAAGATTTCATAGAACCTACAACCGATGAGAGCACATGGTCCGAGGATACTTCCAAAGACTATGAGGCTAATGCTAGGGCACAATATGCATTGACCCAAGCATTAAATGAGGATGACCTTGCACGCATAATTAATTGTAAATCCGCATTTGAGGTTTGGAACATTCTTATTGTGACTCATGAGGGAACGTCACAAGTCAAAAGAGCTAAGGTTGACTTGCTACGTTCTCAATATGAGAATTTTTATATGTTTGATAATGAGAGCATTGATGATATGCTCACCCGTTTTACAAAAATAACTAATGCTCTTTCTTCCTTAGGCGACAAGATTGATAATGATCAAAAGATAAGGAAGGTGATTAGAGCTCTTCCCAAAGCTTGGGAAGTCAAGGCGACCACACTCAAGGAGCTCAACGACAAAGAGGAGATGGACTTCTCCGGCTTCATCGGAAATCTCAAGACGCATGAGATGGAGATGAAAGTTAGAGAAGAGAGGGAGGCACCAAAGAAGAAGACGATTGCCTTCAAAGCCACTCCTACTACCATTGAGGAAGACGACTCATCCGAAGATTGCGATGAGGACTTCGCCATGCTCATCCGGAAGGTGGGCAAGATGTTTTACAAGAAGGGACGGCAAAGTAACTTCCGAAGGGGAAGCCTCAAGGAAGGTACGAGAAGAAAAGAGAAGAACCCGGTCCTTACTTTCATTGCAAGAAGATCGGTCACCTCATAGCCGATTGCCCCGCTCTCCAAGCAACCACCTCCAAGCACGGGAAGAAGAAGAAAGCCTTGGCCGCTACATGGGATGACTCGGAGTCGGAATCCGAAGAGGAGCACGACGCCGCTAACATGTGCTTTATGGCACAAGGTGAGGATTCATCTAAGGTATGTCTAGAAACTTCTATTGATGATGATGATCTTACAATGGATGAACTTGCTCAATTTTTTGAAGAATTGCAACATAGGTATGAGATTTCACAATCTCATAATAAGAAATTGAAAAAGGAAAATGATGTTTTGAAGAACAAACTTGAAATTTGTTTAAAAGAGAAAAATGAGTTATCTAGTTCTTTTGAAAAATTGAAAAATGATTTTGATAAGTATAAGGTAGCTAATAAAGGAAAAACCCCCATGATTTCTAGTAATAAAAATGTTTTTGTTGAAATTCAAAAACGTGTTGATTCTTTAGATAACACTTTAAAGAAATGTGCATTTGATTTTAACAAGCTTGCATCTAAATTTCCTAAGGGAGTAGCCCAAGGGAAACATGTTCATCATAAACATGCTACACATAAACATGCACACACACATAACCATGCTTTTATGTACAATAGTGGTAGAATTTTTATTTGCACGTATTGTGGCCGCAAAGGCCATTTAGAAAAGTTTTTTTATGCTAAGAACAATGTTAAGAATAAATTTGTTTGGGTTCGCCCCGGATCTAACCCCAAAGGACCCACTAAGATTTGGGTACCAAAAGAGCCACCGAATTTAAATGATATAGGTATAGGTGGATTTACACCCTCCAAGACTTAGGAGGAGGTGGTGCCCGGGTGGTTGATGCATCGGAGCTTAAAGAACAAATCGTGCATGCATCGCTATCGTGGAGGCACCTATTTTGGAGATTGCCCTTCAATTGGTAACATCTCCATTTAAAAGTTTTTGATTTTTAGTCATGTATACATATGTATAGAATTGATAGTTTGCTTTTGTACTCTATTGATATATGCTTGTATAGAACTACTTTTCTATCATATTGTATATGTGCCTTGTGTTAACTTCTATATCTTTTGTTTCATGCCTTGTTTATTGTATGTCCACATGTATAATTTATAATTTGTGATTATATACTTGTATACATATACACATTATTTTCATAAATAAAAATAAACATTTGTAAAATTTCCTATTTAAACAAACACCTTAAAGATGGCAATTGCGCACCTCAACTCATTCAAGAGGAATCAAGAGGATGAAGTTCAGAACCCGTCACTGGGTATTCGGCTTCAACATCTTTAAAATCTTTGTTTAAATATGAAAATTAAAATTAAAAAGGGATTGCATGAATTTTGATGTTGTAATAACTTAATGAAGATTTAAAACCTGTTGGTGTATTCCTATATGTTTAATATGTCATACCTATTTAGACTACAATTTCTTTAAAATTTTTTTGGGCCTGATGCTGTTAACAGATTTCAGGCAAAGCCGGTCGACCGACCTCTAAAGCCCCGGTCGACCGACTCTGCCTGAGAAGAAAATTTTTTATTTCTTTTCTGTTAACGGTCGACCGACTATATGTCCCGGTCGACCGCTCTAGTCTGCAGAGTTCTCGGGATAATTCGGTCGACCGTGCCGGTCGACCGTTCTGAAAATTCAGAACTCTCGGGTTGTTTCGGTCGACCGGACCGGTCGACCGATCGTCGAATTCTGCCCTATATCTGTTATTTCTTTTCACTTTTTTTTTCTCTCTCTCTCACTCAGCCGACGAACCCGACTCCCTCCTTCTCCAAAAATTTTCTTTTTCTCTCCAATCTCTCAACCGATCTCAAATCTTTTTAAAACCCACTTCCAATTCCTTCTTCAAGTTCCAGATCTTCAGTTTCAAGTCGATCCATCTGCCAGATTTGAAGAAAATTGAATTTTTCTGTCTAGGGTTTCAGTTCTTCACCTCAAGGTAAAAATTTGATTTTTCTTGTGGTTCTTCACTTCTAGCTTTGTAATCTTCCTTCTATTGTCATTACATTAGGTTACTTAGCTATCTAGATCGTGCCCTAACTTGTTTATACCTAAAAATCCACCTTTTACTCATCATGCCGAAACGAAATCGAACTGAGAAAGGGAAGGCTGTTGCTCAACCTTCATCTCAGGCTCCTAGACCCGTTCAGCTCTTCCTAAATGATCTTGCTGCTGATCGGTACTCCCATCTTTCCACGAGGAACATTAACTCGGGGAGATTTGTTGTTATTCAAGATTTCGAACACTTGAATATTCCCCACATCCTGCAGACAAACAATTTAGTGGAATTCTTGACCATCAAGGAGCAAGTTTACACATCTCTTGTTCCTTATTTTTATGCAAATTTCGAATTTGATGGTAATCGTATCACCTCTAGAGTTTTAGGTAGGGACATCGACATTTCTATCGGTCGGTTTGCTAGGATTTTGCATCTCTCCACTGGTGGAGCGGATGTGTATACCCATGACCTGCATGACTTTGAATTTCCGGAGGGTGAGTCTTCGCTCACCGCATCCACTCTAATCCACGGGGATGACAACCCCGGCTTGGTTAGAAATGAGGTTGTGAGTAGGTACACTCTCCAAGCCCAAGTCCTGGCCAAAATTATTTTCTTCAACATTGTCCCCAAACATGGTGAGTATAGCCACGCTAGGGGTTCCGTACCATGGATTATCTATTGCCTTCTTCGAGGCATTAAGATAAACTTTCCTCGAGTCATAGCTTCTCACATGGCTTCAGATCAGATTCGTACTGCGGGTAGGAGCTTGCCCTACGGCATGCTAATTACCCATCTTCTTAGGGCTCTTGATTTTGATCTATCTGCTGAAAGTCCATCTAATCCCTTGACCAACATCAACGGAGTTGTCCTGAAGATGATGGAAGCCCAGCTGCGTAGACACGCTCCTGTGCAACCACCTATTCCTCCTGCTGGTCCTGGCTCATCTTCTGCACCAGGATCTTCTTCTGTTCCAGCTCCTGTTTTTCCTCCTGAGTTTCAGGCCCTTCTCTCTTCGGAGGTCCGCTCTCAGATCGAGGCGCACCAGGCCTGGGTCGAGCAGCGCGACGCAGCTATTCGTGCGGAGATGGATGCTCGTTCCATTCAGGATGCTGCTTTTCGGTCGGAGATCCGAAACGACATGTCCTATTTTGCTGAGTCCATGAGATTCGTGGACGTTCAGTTTCAGGCTCTTTTCACAAAATTTGACATGCTCGTTCCTGACCGTACTCCGATTGCTTGTCGACTCCCAGCCACCGGTCCTCCATTCCCTCCCAGAACTCGTTCTTCTGTTCCACAACCACGCACCAGAGTTGATGGCATGGATCCAGAGGAGGTTGCTTCTTCCTCAGGGGAAGAAGATGGTGGTGACAAGAAAATGGCTGAGGGCTCTGCTGCACAGAGCTCATCTGAGCATGCTGACGACGAGGAGGACGACGATGATGATGTTGCTGAGTGACCTCCCCTTGTTTGATGATGTCAAAAAGGGAGAGAGTTATTTGGGGAGAGTTATCTTGAGAGAGATATTTTGTGATGTAGTACTTTATTTGTGTTTGGACATGTAGTATTTACTTTTATTTTGCTTTGGACATGTATTTTTTGTGGACATGGACATGGTTATTTACTTTAGGCGTATCTTTTGTTTTTGTGTATCTCTTATCTATGTCATATATGAACTCATTTCCTTCATCTATTCTATGACATGAGTATTTGGTATCATTTGTTGGCATGGAAATATGGTGTTTATCATTTACATATGTTTTCCTATATATGCTTGTGTTGAGGGGGAGCTTCATTTGAAGTCTCTACCCAAAATATTTTGTGATAACTACATATGTTTTGCCATCATCAAAAAGGGGGAGATTGTTGGCCCAAAGGCCATTATCCCAGTTATTTTGATGATAACAAAACATATTTAGTTATGTATTTAATAATTTTGTTTAAAAGGATTTCAGGTTCAAGAACAGGTTTTGACGACTCCACTTGAAGACTCACACATTTGGAGTTCGCCTAAGATTTGCATTCCCAAGCTAAAGCACAATAGGAAGTTTCGGGAATAAGATATTGAAGAAAAGAACGAGTCAAGACTACGAAGAAAAAGAACTAGCATAGACTATGAAGAAAACAAGATTTGTATTTTTATTTTTTATTTTAGATATTTTGTCAAAACTAGATATTAGAAGTAGAGCTATGGGATTATCACACACACACACACCTTTTAGTTAGGTTCATGCCTTCAAAAAGATTTTCAATCTCCATTTCTAACTTAGATTTAAAGTGAACAGGTTTGGAAATAAGCTTTTTAGAAAGTCAATAGTTTTGAAAAATATTTTTATGGAAAAATAAGTTTTTATCAAAAGGATTTTTATCAAACTATTTTAACATGATAGAAGTATGACATATGCTCATACTCTATGTTTTTACAAGTTCCAAAAATTTAACCCAAGACCTAAAACCAAAAACCCCAATTTCTGGTTCTGGAAGTTCTGATTTTTCAGAACTTACAGTAACCGGTCGACCGGCCCGGTCGACCGATGTGCACAAACTGTGCATGTGTATATCAGTCGACCGACCCAGTCGACCGAGGCACATTTGCGTTCACAGGATTTTTCGGTCGACCGACCCGGTCGACCGCAGAGCCCCAACGGTCGGATTTTTGACCGTTGGCGGTCGACCGACCCGGTCGACCGACTACTGTCAGTTTTTCTGACAGTTCCAACAGCTATTTTTTCTGACTGATTCTCTTTTGGGTTTTGATACCAACGATTTTGTGAGGCTGTTTTTGACCCCTATAAATAGAGGGTCACCTCATATTGATAAGACAACTATTGAAAAATAATTACAAAAGATTTCACAAGAGCTTTACAAAGAATTCCAATTCCTTTCTTTTACAAAAGATTTCTCAAAGCCTAAATTCCCAACACCCAACTTGTAGCCTATTCCTCTACCTTCTCTCTAGTTTTTGCACACCACAATCCCAAGCTCTACATCTATATCATTGGTTCTAGGATTGTGCAAGTGAGCTATTTTGATCAAGTGTGATCACCTTTCTTATTGAGTGAAGTTGTAGAGGCATCGGCCTCAAGGGAGCTAGTGAGCTTCGGGTGGTGTTGCGGCATCACAAGTGTAGGGACAAGTGTGTCCTTGTATTGGCGATCCGGTGGGATCAACGATAGTAGTGCAAATCCTTCAAGTGTGAAGGCGGGGACGTAGAGCGTGGCTCGAACCTCGGAAACACATCCTTGCGTTTGCGTTTGCTCGAATTTTCTCTCAACTCTACTCCTTTTAATTCTTGCACCTTTATTGTTCTATTTATTGCAAGTCTATATTTGTGCTATTTGTGTGTTAAATTTTAAATTCCGCATTATTGCCATAATTCATATAGCCATCACCTATTCACCCCCCCTCTAGGTGATTTCACCTTCTTTGGTTCCTCGAACAGTTAGGAGTCGTCTAGGTCCAGGTATCCTAGATAGCTTGTGATTGCTTTTTCTTTTCTTGTTTGTTATTTTCCTTTTTCTTCGCTTGCTTGATCGGTGAACGTTGTCTGTGATTGTGCATGCAAGAGTGGTACCGGGATCCAAATTCTGCAAGACTTATTAGGATTTCTACACTTGCACAAACACCACCTCCTGACACAATCCCAATTATGGCCAACAATACTTCTCTCCAAGACAAGTTCTACCCCATTCGCACTTCACTTCCATCATGCATTCTTTTACCTGTGACAAACGGAAATAACTTTGAGCTTAAATCACAATTCATAAATACACTCCCGAGGTTTCATGGTCTAGAGTCCGAGGATGCATATTTCTTCATTCGTGAGTTTGAAGAAGTATGCGTGATGATGAAAATTTCCCAATTGACGGAGGACGCTGTTAGATTGAGGTTCATACCCTTCGCGCTTAAGGATATAGCTAAGAAATGGCTATATAATCTGCCCGCCAGTTCTGTCTCTTCATGGGATGATTTTGTAAAAGTCTTTCTTAAGAAGTTCTATCCCATTCATAAGACAGCCCTCATGAGAAAAAACATAATGCAGTTCAAGCAGAAATCTAATGAACCATTTTGGAAGTATTTCGATCGATTCAAAGATTTACTAGCCCTATGTCCTCATCACGGCATAGAGAAGTGGCGGCAATACCAAATTTTCTATGACGGACTTGACTACCAAACCAAGACACTCCTTGAAACCATGTGCCAAGGGGAATTTTTAAAAAAAGATGAGAACCAGGGTTGGGACTGTACGCGTCGGAAAAGGAGGATTCGATTGCAAAATTCTTTTGATTGGATAGAAGATTACAACAGATCAGTATTCCGATTATAAGGGAGGGAGGATGTTGAGTCTTGAATCCTCCCTTTATTTAAGGCTGGGTTCTTCAACTGGCGGTGGAGAGTGAATCTTGTTCTCCGTTGACCAGGTGAACGTTAAGATCTTCGGGGCTCTTCTCTTCGGGTGGTTGACGGAGTAACACAGCTCTGTCGGCCAAAACTCTCAAAGAGATTGTCGGCAAAGACTAACTTGAGCACGGCAAGCTAGCTGAAGAGTAGGACTCTCTTTCTCTGTCTCTCCTCTCTAATCGACCGACCCCTCTCAATAGCAAACAAGGCTATTTATAGAGGTATCAGGGGTGAACGTGCCCCCTAAAAACACTCCACGATGGGGGTTAACCTCCCCGCTATGTGGGCGGTGACTGGCCCCATAACCAGGGCAGTTATAACAGAGGCGCGGGTTTCGACCCTCGCGCCTTGATACTGAGACGCGGCTGTCAAGCCTCGTGCCTTGATGCTGAGACGCGGCTGTCGAGCCTCGCGCCTTGATGCTGAGACGCGGCAGTCGAGCCTCGCGCCTTGATGCTGAGACGCGGGTTTAAACCCTCGCACCTTGATGCTGAGATGCGGGTTTGAACCCTCGCGCTTTGGTGTTGAGACGCGGGTTTGAACCCTCGCGCCTTGGTGTTGAGACGCGGGTTTGAACCCTCGCGCCTTGGTGCTGAGACGCGTCTGTCGAGCCTCACGCCTTGATGCTGAGACTCGGGTTTGAACCCTCACGCCTTGATGCTGAGATGCGGGTTTGAACCCTTGCGCCTTGGTATTGAGACGCAGGTTTGAACCCTCGCGCCTTGGTGTTGAGACGAGGCCAAAATTCTGCTTTTCAATGGCTTGTCTTTTAGTGATTTTTAGACAGCTTACAGGGACCTCTTTGAAGCTTTAGCCGAAAAACCATTCAGTGGGAGTAATACCCAGAGAAACCCAATCCCACCACTTTCAAAACTGGTATGCATTCAATGAATCCTCCATAGCTGCCGAGGCGAAAATAACACAATTGATGAAAAGGATAGAACTGCTCGAAGCTAGGGAACGTACTGCTGTGAATCAGGTCAACCCACCACCTGTGATCAATCCTGGTTGTACCTACTGCCATGATCTTAACCACCTGTTTGAAGAGTGTCTTGTCTACCAGTCTCAAATGTACCCTGAAAATATGAATGCAGCATACACTAGACCCAACTACAATCCATATTCCAAAACATACAACCCGGGATGGCGAAGCCATCCAAATTTCTCCTGGAGTCAGTCTGGTCATAAGCAACCAAGGCAACCATTCTCACATCAATATCCTGCTCAGTCTCATCAACCCAGTTTCCACCAAAGTCCACCAAATTTTCAATCATACCAGAGTCCACAAATTTTCAATCATATCAGAATCCACCACATTTTCAAGCAAACTTCCAGCCCACATATCAACAAAAACAAACACAAAATCATCCAGATAAAGAATGTCAGATTTGGAAAAAATGATTGAAACCTTATCAAAACCCAGGCCTCAATGATGACCAACTACCATCAGGATATCAACAAGATACAAGTTCAAATAGGTCAATTGGCTAACTCTTTGAATGAAAGACAAAAAGGAATGCTACCAAGTCAGCCATTGCCCAATCCAAAAAACCCTTTCCCTCTGCATGAAGTTGAAGACATGGGCCCAAGTCAATGCAACACTGTTCATATTCTGAGATCTGGAAAGTGGATAGATAATAAGGTTTCCAATCAACCCACAAATCAGTGTCAATATCAACACCTCCTGTTCTGGTACAACCAACTCAAGACAATCCATCTTCAAGTTCACAACCATCAACTTCCAAATCCAATGACAAAGACAAGACAAATGAGCAACCATACAAGCCTATTATACCATTTCCTAATAGGCTAGCAAACCAAAAGCTGAATGCTCATATGGAGAAGATTAGGGAAATGTTTAATCAGGTTCAGATCAATGTACCCCTTCTTGATGCCATACAACAAGTCCCATCATATGCCAAGTTTTTAAAAGAAATGTGCACTAAGAAAAGGAAAGCAAATGTCCCAAAGAAGGTCTTCCTACCTTCAAACATAAGTGAGTTGCTTACTGGGCCAATTCCTGTGAAATATAAGGACCCAGGGAGTCCAACCATTTCTTGTATTATAGGACAGACCACGATCAACAGGGCGTTACTTGATTTAGGAGCCAGCATCAATCTTCTTCCCTTCTCTGTATATCAGCAACTTGGGTTAGGCGACCTCCGTCCAACCAAAGTTACTATACAACTGGCTGATCAATCTGTAAAGATTCTCAAGGGAGAGATTACAGATGTTCTAATACGGGTCGGGGAATTCATTTACCCCGTAGACTTCATTGTTTTAGAGACGCAACCCGTACTTAATCACAGAGCTCAGACACCTGTCATTCTAGGACGACCTTTCCTAGCCACTGCAAACGCAATCATCATGTAGGAATGGCTCAATGCGTCTAACTTTTGGAAATATGACAAAAGAGGTGAATGTTTTCCACCTGGGAAAACAACTTTGAGATTTTGATAATGAGTCATTTGAAGTGAACTTAATCGAGGGATTAATAAGTGAACATGACATGGAGGTTGAATATGAGTCCGATGAAGTTGGAGTCTGATGACTTCAACCTTGATCAGATAGTTGAGTCGACTGTGGAATGGGCCATTAATACCACCCCTATCCTTCCCTTGCACAAAGAGCAACCATTGATAGATCCTGTCCCTTCTTCTGAGCTTAAGGTTCTTCCCAATCATCTCAAGTACCAGTACTTGGATGAGAAAGAAGCTTTTCCCGTGATCATTGCATCCCATCTCATGAAACAACAAGAAGAGGATCTTCTTACAGTGTTAAGAGAAAATCGAGAAGCCATTGGTTGGACCATGGCTGACATAAAGGGGATTAGTCCTTCCATAGTACAACACCGGATTCATTTGACGGAGGATGCTAAACCAAAACGTGACCCACAGTGTAGACTGAACCCAATCATGCAGGAGGCTGTTAGAGCTGAGATTTTGAAGCTGTTAGACAATGGGATTATCTATCCCATATCCGATAGCCAATAGGTAAGTCCAGTCCATGTTGTGCCAAAGAAAGCAGGGTTTACCGTGGTAGAAAATGATAAGAAAGAATTGGTACAAACACGACTTCCTACGAAGATTTGAGTCTGTATCGATTACCGAAAATTGAACACTGCCACGCGTAAAGACCACTTTCCCCTTCCGTTCATTGACCAAATACTCGAGAGACTAGCGGGAGATGAGTACTACTGTTTCTTGGATGGATATTCAGGATATAATCAAATCCCTATCGCTCTCGAGGATCAAGTCAAAACCACCTTCACCTGTCCCTTTGGAACATTTGCATACCGAAGAATGCCCTTCGGCCTATGCAATGCTCCCGCAACGTTCCAACGCTGCATGCTGAGTCTTTTTTCAGACATGGTGGAGAGATTTTTGGAGATTTTCATGGATGATTTCTCAATTTATGGCGATTCCTTTGAATAATGCTTGTACCATCTTAAGCTGGTTTTACAACGATGCATGGAGAAAAACTTGACACTCAACTGGGAGAAGTGTCACTTTATGGTCAAGCAAGGAATCTTTCTAGGGCATGAAGTTTCAAACAAAGGAATTGAGGTTGATAAGTCTAAAGTGGAAGTAATAACAGCTCCCTGAGCCAACATGCTTAAAAGACAGTAGATCATTTCTAGGGCATGCCGGTTTCTATAGACGATTTATTCAATGGTTTAGCAAAATTGCTAGACCTTTGACAAATCTCTTAGGAAAAGATGTACCCTTTAAATTCGATGAAGAATGTTTACAAGCCTAGGAGGTGCTTAAGTGTAGACTTGTCTCAGCGCCGATAATTTCTGCACCAGATTGGACTAGGCCATTCGAGATCATGTGTGATGCCTCAGATTATGCTATCGGCGCTGTTCTAGGGAAGCGTATTGATAATAGGCAACACGTGATCTACTATGCTAGTAGGACGCTGAATGAAAGCCAACTCAATTACACAACTACTGAAAAGGAATTTTTAGCTGTTGTGTTTGCATTGGAAAAATTTCGTCAATACCTACTAGAGTCCAGGACAACTATTTTCACCGATCACTCTGCCCTTAAATACTTAATGCAAAAGAAGGACGCAAAGGCTATACTTATTCGATGGATACTTCTTTTGCAAGAGTTTGATTTAGAAATCAAGGATAAAAAGGGCGTTGAGAATGTGGTAGCAGATCACCTTTCACGAATCCCCAATGCACCAAAGGCGACAATACTAATAAATGACAATTTTCCTGACGAACACATTTTTACAATGTGTAAAGAGCCCTGGTATGCTGATATAGCAAATTACCTTGCAACCTGGCAAACACCTTCTGATTGGTCAGGTCAGGACAAACACCGTTTTATGAGTCAAATGCGGTTTTTCTTTTGGGATGAACCGTATTTATTCAAATATTGTCCTGACCAGATAATAAGAAGGTGTCTTCCTGAAGATGAACATCAGAGTGCTTTGACATTCTGTCAAAAGTTAGCTTGCGGTGGACATTTTGGTCCACGAAAAACTGCTGAGAAAGTACTTCAGAGTGGATTCTACTGGCCCACTCTCTTTAAAAATGCGTATACTTTCTGCAAGCTCTGTGACAGATGTCAAATGACGGGCTGAATCACGCGGAGAGACATGATGCCCCTTACACCTATCTTGGAGGTCGAAATTTTTGATTTGTGGGGCATTGACTTCATTGGACCCTTCCCTCTATCCTATGGCAACCAATACATTTTGGTGGCTGTAGACTATGTTTCCAAATGGGCTGAAGCAATTCCAACTAGGACAAATGACAACCAAGTTGTCATCAAGTTCTTACGGGAAAATATCATTTCACGCTTCGGAGCCCCCATTGCGATAATTAGCGATATCGGGAGTCATTTCTGTAATCGGGCTTTTGAAGCTCTAATGCGCAAATACTCTATTTCTCACAAATTATCCACGGCATATCATCCTCAGACTAACGGGCAAGTGGAAGTCACCAACAGACAAATTAAACTCATATTGGAGAAAACCGTTAGACAGAATCGTAAGGATTGGTCCATCAAACTCACTGATGCCCTATGGGCAATAGGACCGCTTACAAGACTATCCTCGGTATGTCTCCATATCGAGTTGTATTTGGAAAACCCTACCACTTGCCTGTGGAGTTAGAACACCGAGCTATGTGGGCATTGAAACAGCTGAACTTGGACTTGGACAAAGCCGGTGCTTTGAGAAAATTGCAAATATCCGAACTAGAAGAGCTGAGAAATGAGGCATATGACAACGCTCGGATTACAAAACACAGAACTAAGCTCTTCCACGATAAATCAATTCATCGAAAATTTTTTGTCTCAGGACAAAAAGTTCTGTTGTATAACTCAAGACTCCACCTCTTCCCTGGTAAATTGAAAACCAGGTGGTCAGGTCCATACATCGTTCAAAAGGTCTTCTCTCATGGCGCCATTGAAATTTTTGATCCAAAAAATGGCAATACTTTCACTGTCAACGGTCAACGCCTGAAGCCGTTTTTTACCACAGAGTTCGAGTCACAAGATGTTCAGGAACTGGTCTTTGCGACCCAGTCTACATGTAACCACTTCATTTGTACATTTTCCCAGTACCTCCTGCATATCATTTTGGAATCTCTTGTAAATATTAAATAAAAAAATAAAAATAAAATATAAAATAAGTGGACTTAGGTGCTAAAAGGCACCAAGAACTTTCCTCTCTCCATGAATTCCTTTAAATCACCCTAGGGTTGTAAATTCCTAATTCCATCTAGGGTAATTTAGGGAATTCATCTCTCTCAGCTAGCTATAAATATTCTCTACCCCGTACTCTTCCCTCACCCTAGCTATCAACCCAGATCTGAAACACCCAAAGCCAGCGCCGCCCTTCAAATTTTTTCTCCCCTCTGCTTCCTCAACTCTGCCGCGTTTTCTCGGCAGAAGTCGCGCGTCCGCGGCCTTCTATGCTTCTCTGGAGCGCCGCCAAAACTGCTGCAGTAGCGGCCCTCTGCACTCTTTAGATCCAGAGCCTGATCATCTGTTTCCACATCCGAGTGCTCTCTGCAATTGAAATTTTGTTTCCCCCTAAGTCATTCGGGGGTGGTTTGCGTTCTATTCTCTAAAACCTTTTCGTGCTTTACATCCTTTATCATGGCACCATCACTATTTGCAGAAAAAGATTTTTCACGTATTCTTAGTGATGTTAACGGGTATAGGCATATTTTTCTAGATCGAATTCATGCTTGGGATTGGTATGCTTTAATATATGATAATTCAAATAGCGAAGCGTTTTACTATGAGTTAGTCAAATTATTTTACACGTCCATAGATCATACTTCAGTGAATTTTGACACTTACCAATTCACGGTCCATATGCCCACGGGTGACATCTTTATCACGCTTCCTCTACTAGAGGAACTAACACATGTCCCATGTTACCAATATCATAGCGACCCCCTTCCTCTCATCGATTACATGTCCATCATGGGGGCTCGCTGTACAGAGCAGGATAGGAGGCTCAAAGCCAGTACCACTTTTCGAAATGTGCATTGCGTTGGTCGATGGATTCAATGCAATATTTTAGGACTGGACCACACAACCTCCTTCAACAGACCTGTGCTGCAAATCATACATGACCTCATGACTCGGCAGCACACGGTCTGCATTAATAAAACAATCTTCCATTGTATAATTGCCAATTCCTCACGCACACGTGGTGCTAAGTATTCCCACCCAATTCTGATAACTCGTCTATGTAGGACTTTCCTACCAGATGATGTTTTTGACGCATACGAGAGGGTATTCATAGCACACGATAGGGCCACTAGTGCCTATAAAAGCTATCTTCATGCGGTCTGGACCCCTAGTGTCTAGTCCGAAGATGCACCAGTAGAGTCCTCTTCAGAGGAAAGTTTAAAGGAAGAGGATGAGCCTACTTTTTGGCAACAGGACCCACCTGCAGATTCATGTGCCTTCATGTCCACCATTTGGCGAGGTATGAAGAAAATATTCTGGGGACAAATTCGATTGGGTAAACAAGTTGAGGAGCAGACGTCTCCTTTAGACCGAATTGAGGAAGGTCTTAAGCGTTCACAGTCAGCTGGACCTAGCACCACTGCTGGTCCAAAATGACGGAGAGGGTGACACCGTTTTTTACCTATTTCATGCATACATTATCTTGCATACATTGGGGACAATGTATGAGATAGGTATGGGGGGTAGATACAAACTTAGGATTTTTCATTTTCTTTTTAGGATTTTTTATTTTCTTTTTAGGATCTTTCATTTTTTTTTAGGATTTTTCATTTTCTTTTTAGATTTTTCATTTTCTTTTTAGGATAACCTTAAAAAAGAGAGAGAGAGAAAATTTTGATCCATTTTTAAAGAATCAAACTTGATCTTAGGAATTAAGGATATTCTAAACTAAGATTTCTTAATATAAGTTGAAAAGAGGAGTTTTGTTGGATTTTTAGGTTAAGAAAAAAAGATAAGAAAGATAGCTAGATTTTAATTCTCTCTTTAGCATTATATACATTAAACATATTGAGGGATTAATCAAAGACTTAGTGATTCTATTTACACATATATATATTAAATAAAAAAATAAAAATAAATAAAAATAAAATATAATAATAAAATAAATAAATAACTTAACCACTAGTTAACCTGGTTAGTTGTGCCTTAAGAAGCATGGCCAGTCACGCCTAAAGGTGGTTAAGTCCTTAGCATTCGTGGCCTAGTTTACTTGAGTCCTTGAACCTTAGGGATGTATCTTCATCTGGTGCCCTAAGACCGACTGGTTTGGGAGTCATCGGTAAGAGGCTCGCTACATGGGTAAATTAGAAAAGCTTAAGGAAGCTAAGGAGATGTAAATAAATAAAATAAATAAATATAAAAAAATAATGTATATATATAAATAAATGAACTCTAGTCTAAGAAAAATTCCTTATATATATAAATGTATATATGCTAGGCTTGATGCAAAATCTGGTTTTCTTTCTATTCCTTAAAAACTAAACCTAAGTTGAAGACAAAAACTTTAAATAGAAACTTATAAAAATAAAGACGAGTTTAGGGTAACCCGAAACCGATAGATCAAGAAAATTCTTGAAAAACATGGATCATAATTTTTTCACTAACATTTTTTTCTTTCTTGGATTTTGTGGGTGCAATCTGCTGAAAACCCTCAGGAGACAACACTCCTCCTCTAGGGTAACTTAGAGGTTAAACGGCTTGTTGCACGAGCTCAGTGCAATCGTGTTACCTACGAAAGTGGTTTAATAATTTAGCTAGGATTTTTTTCTCTTTTTCTTTTTGCTCGGGGACGAGCAAAAGCTAGGTATGGGGGTGTGATTGGAGTTCATTATTGTATTATTTTCCACTACCATATCATGCTTTATATAGAGAAAAATGAGATTTTTATTACTTTTCTCTCTCTTTTTTCATGTCCAACTTTAATGGAGATGAAGGCCCATCAATAATCAATTTTTAAGTAATTAAGGGATTAATTAAAGAGCCCAAAAGAAGAAGCTCAAAGGAGAAGCCTAGGTCTGGATTCGTCCACGGATATTCCCTACTTTCTAGAAGGTCCAGCAAGGCATACGGAGGATAACAGAATGTCAGAAGAAATCGTTGGCGGAACGGCCAAGATTCTACCGCGGAAACGCGGCTCTGACCTTGGATCCGCGGCAATCATCTAGCCGTTGAGCCAGCGTTTAATCCCACAGCTGTGATTTGAGGACCTCACCCCTTGGAGCCTATAAATAGACCCCTAGGGCCTCTGTAATCGAGGAGGAGAGAAGAGCTTTGTATTTTTGAGAGAATTGTTGGGATTTTCTCTAGTTTTCTTTAGTTGCTCTTGTAATTTTCTTTCTCCTTCTAGAATTCAGCAAAGAGAGAGAGAGAGAGAGTGAGAGATCTTGTAATTAGAGAGGTGACAACTCAATGCAAGAATTGATCCTTCTTTCTTCTCATCTTTTCTCATTCTAGTGCTTTATTTTCTTCAAGCTTTTACTACTATTGGATCTTTTTCTACAATGAATTGTTATTTGCTTTTTACTTCGATGTCTAGATAACTTTCTAACATGACTAGCTAACCTCTAACTTTACTAACTACTAACTCTTGGGTGATTGCTAATTCATGTGATTCATTGGATGCTTTATTGTAGTCTTGCAAATTTCAAGTCTCTATTATCCCCATGAAGATGAGTTACTTTGATTCTTAGCAAATGCTTGTTCCATTCCATATGATTCATGTGAGCCTCATTTAGAGCCTTGTCTTTAGAACAAGTGCCTTGATGGAACATGAAGATGGAGCACTTAACTATGCTATTGATTAGTAGTACAACTTTTTTACTTCAAT
Source organism: Agave tequilana (assembly GCA_038442645.1). Classification (NCBI taxonomy): domain Eukaryota; kingdom Viridiplantae; phylum Streptophyta; class Magnoliopsida; order Asparagales; family Asparagaceae; genus Agave; species Agave tequilana. The sequence goes on from JAVJIF010017842.1 coordinate 95,922, forward strand.
GCTAGCTCGAGTATAGCTTTGATGGACTAATGAATCTTGTATTTTCTTTCTTAGCATATCCTTGAGTGACTATCCTTGATTCCATCACTGAAAATCTATCTCGGGAGCCAATGAACCAATGAGGCTACAAGTCAAGTCGAGAAGATAACTTATCCTCTACATGGGACAATACTTTGACCAAACAAGCAAGACAAATCTTTGCCGATGAATCAACATGAGGCATGCACCACCCATGAGATTAGTAAGTTAGTAAATTAGAGAGTTAGCTAGTCATGGTTTCTCTCCCTATAGTCTTTCAAAGTTTCCTTTCTTAAAAGTTCTCTTTTCAAGCTACATCCAAGATCATTTCACTTTCCTTTCCATCTTTTCCTTTTTCTTCAACAAAACCAACAAAGAATTTTTCATCTACTTTCTAAGTCATTTTGTTTTTCTTAAAAACATAGAAGAACTTTTGTTTTCTTTCTTAAAACAAACTCAATTTCAAAACCGTGAATGCTTCTATTGTAAACTCTCCCTGTGGAATCGACCCGTAATAGCTTATGCTACGACGGTGATTCGGAAGGAGTAAAGTAAATCCGTGAATACATTTGGAGTTTTTGAACATCAACATACGAGCATCGAAGGTTTACTTTAAACCTTTCTCTCTGAATGCTAGTAAACTCCTAATTCTGAACAATATGCTAAAGTTTCAACCAAAAATTCTTTGATAATTCGGCATTAGATAACATACATCGGACCTTCTCTAGCCAAATACTGAGGAGGTTCAACCGTACGTTGATTTGGTAGTGCTATTCAAGTACTGTGAAGAGAGTATTGTATCTTGAGAGAACAGAGTCCAGTAACCTGTTAGCACCGAAGCAGGGACGTAATTATCCTAAGGAGATTCACTACATGCGTACCTTACTCCAATTATTGTATAAGTAAACTTACGTTCATTATACAGGGGTTATACTGAAATATTTATATTCATAAATATTACTGTATATAAACATTGATTAGTTGTCAGATCTATTCTTGCATCTAACAATCTTAAGACAATTATTATTTCTTGAAGTTATTAACTTTTATTCTGCTTGAAATTGCAGAGATGTCTGAGACTAATCAAGACAGTACCAGTAAGGCACCAAACATGCAAACTCAGACATTGGTGCAAGCTCCACTTCCTAACCCGAAGCTGGAGAAGCCAAAAAAATTCGATGGCACCAAATTCAAGAAGTGGCAATAGAAGATGCTTTTTTACTTGACCACTCTGTATTTGGCCAAATTCCTGCAAGAGGATCCATCAGAGCCCGGAATTGATCGGTACGCAGTCCTTGCAGTTGATGCATGGACGCAAGGTGACTTCCTTTACCAAAACTATATCTTAAATGGATTGGATGACTCTCTTTACAATGTTTATAGTCCAATCATAATGGCAAAGAAGTTATGGGTAAGTCTTGATAAGAAGTACAAGACTGAAGATGCCAGTACCAAGAAGTTCATCGTGAGACGATTTTTGAAATACAAGATGGTGGACAACAAGACCGTGATCAGTCAGGTGCAATAATTCCAACTTATCTTGCATGAGATAGAGGCTGAAGATATGATTCTGCCTGAAACTTTTCAGGTTACTATTATCGTGGAGAAACTCTCATCTACATTGAGAGATTTCAAGAAGAACCTAAAGCACAAGCGTAAGGAGCTAAAGTTAGAAGATCTCATTGTGAGGTTTCAGATTGAGGAAGATAACCGAAAGTCTGAGAAAAAGAGCAACAAGAACTCCTATGAATCCAAGGCCAATGTGATCGAAGTCTCAAAGGGAAAAGCATTTACTTCTAAAGGCTTGAAGCAAAAGAAAACTACCCAGGGGTACAAAGGCAAGGACCAAGAAGGAAAGAACAAGAACTTCAAGGGAACTCGCTATATCTGCAACAACGAGGGACACAAGGCGAATGAATGTCACAGTCGTCCCAAAAAGAACAAGAAGGACCATCACAGGCAAACCTGACTGACCATGCGTAGCCAAGCCTATCAGCTGTGGTGTCAGAGGTGAATCTGACAACCAATAACAGGACACTGAGCTACTCGGCACATCTACTCTGAGAAATTATTATTCTCTGAATACCAAAAACTAGAGCAAGATGAGAAACTCTTCATTGGCAACTCAGTTGTCTCCAAGTTGAGAGAAAAGGAAAGGTCATTCTAAAGTAGACATCTGGGAAGGAGCTCACTCAGAACGATATACTACATGTTCCAGATATCCGCAAAAACCTGATCTGGATCAATCCTTAGTAAGAAAGGTTTTAGAATGATTTTCGAATCAGATTAGTTTGTACTACTAAGGGTGGGATGTATGTAGGTAAGGGTTATCTTTTTGATGTCCTATTTAAGGCCAATATTGCTGTAGTGGATAAAAAGTCCGTGTATCTGTACCTAAGCTCATCAATAAAGAAAAAAACTTCTATTTATTTGCTTGAGTCTCTATTTTATGGCATGCTAGATTAGGACATGTAAATTACAAGTCATTTAAAAACTTGTCTAATTTAGGATATATTTCTAAACTCAACTTGGAAGAAATTCACGAGTGTGAGATTGTGTTGAAGCCAAGTTCGTAAAAATTCATTTTACTCAATTGATCAAAATACAAAACTTTTAGGGTTAATTCATAACGACTTGTGTGACTTGAAATTTGTGCCAACAAGGGCGGAAAAAAAGTATTTTATTACTTTTATTAATGACTGTACAAGATACTGTTATGTGTATCTTCTAAACAGTA